>JBBMKE010424286.1:0-10727 GCA_037834125.1 Lippia alba | reverse complement strand
AACAAACTCAAAATCGTCAACAACACCATTATCATTTCAACTTTGGCAAGCGTCCATTGTCAGAGCAGCGGCTAAGAAAAGAGGGGAGAAGAGGAAGAAGACGATGATGGAGCAGCGGAGAGAAGAACCAGGGCGAGAAGAAAGGAAAAGAATGATTTTTAGGGGTTTTTTCTGTATAACTTATACATTTATCTTTATTTTCAAAATGGCCCCAAAAGTTTCTTCTTTTACAAACTGAGCTAATTACATTTGCTTAATGATTTAAGCATGCCACGTCAGATAATAGGCGAGAAAGAAAAGGAGGAAATTTGTTTGTATGTACCCTTCAAGTTTTCATTTAACAAAATAACCCTTCAATATATTTTCTATTTATTTTTATTCAAGAAATATGATTGAAATTAATTAATTATTTAAATAGTCTAGATTGAATAACTTAACTTTCATAAGGACTAAATTGCAATAGAAAATTTTATATGAACTTTATTCCTCTTCTTCACGGCAGAAAACCTAACCCACCTCCTTCACCGCCTCACCTCTTGACCTCACTCTACGTCGGCATAACGAAGAGAATAGATACGAGACCCCTGCACCAGCATCTGTGTTTCCTCCTCCTTCTGGATATGGTGAAGGATTACGGGGACAAATGGTAGTAACATGGGCTAGGGCTTTCAGGGAACGTGCGCCGCCGCCATGGCGACTGCATCGTCTTCCACTGCTAACAACAATAAAAATTCCACCCTCAGCTGTTGCTCTTCATCTGCCGCCTACAATCCATCCGCCGCTGTCCTCGCCCCTCTCTCTTTCAAGCCCCTATATGTTCAGTCAGCTATGTTTTTCCAGTTAATGGTCAATTCCTCCTCAAATACCTGTAACCATATCTATGTTCATCTATGTTTATTTTTTTCTTTTATTGATTTTTCAATCTTCTAAGAAATTCATGGTATTTTTGTCCGAGAGGAATAAACAAAAAATTCATAGCAGATTTGTAGTTCAGGTTGAGTTGTTGGTCACCTTCGGAGCCTTGAGAAAATGAGCAAACCATCTTACCGTTATCTATGTTGTTTGGTTCTTTTTTTTGCCAGACATCATGTGTGTAAATATCACTATAAATACGAGAAACCATAGTAGAAATAAACGATCGGTTATTCAGATATCCTATTTAGAATATATTGTATTTTTTGGTGTATTTTATTTAGAACATATTGTATTTTTAGTGTACTGTCATTATAAATACAAAATATGTGTTAATCTTATTTTGTTAATATTTAAAATTATTGATGTGATCAATTATTTTTTAAAATCGCTTAATGTAATTGAGTTTGGAAAAACCAATCATCATTAAAGCGATTTCACATCAATTAAGCGATCGCTTATTTTTATGAAATTATTTTTTTTTTAACTTGATTTAGTTTGAACAACTAATACATCATTAAGCGGTTGCTTATTTTTATGAGATCGCTTTTTTTTTTTTATAACGTGGTTTAGTTTGAACAAAATAATAAATCATTAAGCGATTTCACATCAATTAAGCGATTGCTTATTTTTATGAAATCGTTTTTTATAAGATTTAGTTTGAACAAATTAATACATCATTAAGCGATTCCACATCAATTAAGCGATTGCTTATTTTTATGAAATCGCTTTTTTTTTTAACTTGGTCTAGTTTGAACAAATAATACATCATTAAGCGGTCGCTTATTTTTATGAAATTGCTTTTTTTTTATAACTTGGTTTAATTTCAACAAATAATACATCATTAAGCGATGACTTATTTTTATGAAATCGCTTTTTTTATAAGGTTTAGTTTGAACAAATTAATACATCATTAAGCGATTTCACATCAATTATATTAAGCGATCGCTTATTTCTATGAAATCGCTTTTTTCATAATGTGATTCAGTTTGAACAAACCAATCATCATTAAGCGATTCCACATCAATTAAGCGAACGCTTATTTTGATGAAATCACTTTTTTTTAACTTGGTTTAGTTTGAACAAATAATACATCATTAAGCGGTCACTTATTTTTATTAAATCTTTTTTTTATAGCTTGATTTAATTTGAATAAATAATACATCATTAAGCGATAGCTTATTTTTATGAAATCATTTTTTTATAAGATTTAGTTTGAACAAATTAATACATCATTAAGCGATTCCACATCAATTAAGTGATCACTTATTTTTATGAAATCGCTTTTTTCATAATGTGATTCAGTTTGAACAAACCATTCATCATTAAGCGATTCCACATCAATTAAGCGATCGCTTATTTTGATGAAATCACTTTTTTTTTAACTTGGTTTAGTTTGAACAAATAATACAGCATTAAGTGGTAGCTTATTTTTATGAAATCTTTTTTTTTATAACTTGGTTTAATTTGAACAAATAATACATCATTAACCGATCATTTATTTTTATGAAATCGCTTTTTTTATAAGATTTAGTTTCAACGAATTAATACATCATTAAGCGATTCCACATCAATTAAGCGATCGCTTATTTTTATGAAATCGCTTATTTTTATAAGATTTAGTTTGAACAAATTAATACATCATTAAGCGATTCCACATCAATTAAGCGATCGCTTATTTTGATGAAATCACTTTTTTCATAATGTGATTCAGTTTGAACAAACCAATCACCATTAAGCGATCGCTTATTTTGATGAAATCACTTTTTTTTTTAACTTGGTTTAGTTTGAACAAAATAATACATCATTAAGCGATCGCTTATTTTTATGAAATCAATTTTTTTATAACTGGATTTAGTTTGAACAAAATAATAAATCATTAAGCGATTTCATATCAATTAAGCGATTGCTTTATTTTATGTAATCACTTTTTTTTATAACTTGGTTTAGTTTGAACAAAATAATACATCATTAAGCATTTTCATATTAATTAAGGGATCGCTTATTTTTATGAAATCACCTAAGCGATTCCACACCAATTAAGCGATCGTTTACTTTTATGAAATCACTTTTTTTATAACTTGATTTAGTTTGAACAAATTAATACATCATTGAGCGATCGCTTATTTTTATGACATCACTCTTATTTTTATGAAATCACTTAATTGATTCCACATCAGTTAAGGTCGCTTATTAAGTAAACATATCAAATGCATCATTAAGTAATTCCGCATCAAATAAGCGGCTTTGCATCAATTCGAATAAAACAATATATCATTAAGCGATTCAACATCGATTAAACGATCTTATGAAAGCATTTTTCCCATAATGTGAAAGACGAGTAGGTAGTTTAACTGATAGGTCACAGGTTCGATTCTCATTTAGAGAGTTGGGGAACCAGCATCGATCCTCTTTTTTAAAAAAATAATAATAAAAAATAATAATAATATAATAATTCCATAATGTGATTGACTTTGAACAAATTTCTACATCATTAAACGATTGTACATCGTTTAAGCGATCACTTATTTTTGCAATCACGTGGTGGTTGAGTGTCTGTAAAATAAAGTATTTCAACAAGTAGCTCTCTTGGTTACTAAAACATGATTAATGACATAATTTGCTTTAATATATTAATAATTCACTCGATTTATGCATATTATAATTTAGAAAAAATTATTTTTCTAAGATATTGATCGTTTAAGATTTGTGTTTGTCGCTTAAGCGATTTAGTTAAAAGATAAGGAATTGTTTAAGCGATCGGGTTTGTCGCTTAAGAGATTTAGTTGAAAATACAAGTTTCGTTTAAGCGATTGAATTTGTCGCTTAAGCGATTTAGTTGAAAATACTAGAAATCGTTTAAGAAATGTCTTCCTCGGGGGTTATAATTGCAAAAATCCGATTTCTTTTAGAGTTACATTTATAATTTTCTATCATCATGCAATGTATTTCATGTAGTACTAATAATATATCTCATATGGCGAATAAAAGATGTAAACATATTAACAATATATATATATATATATATATATATATATATATTTATTTATTTATTTAATGTAAACTTAGCATTAATGTTTGTCCTATCATCAATTAAATACAATTCATGAAATTTGTAATTACATTGATTAGTAATTGTTTTGAATTTCGATACACATGATATGTTTTTATGATCACTTGGTGATTGAGTATTTGAGTGTCCCGAAAAACAAATTAAGTTTTTCAACAATTAGCCCTCTTGATTACTAAAACATGATTACTGGCACAATTTTCATTAAGATAGTAACAATTCACTTGATTTATACGTATTATAACTTAAAATATTTAATTTTCTTAGATATTGACTTTAATGCTTTAATCGATTATGTTAGTCGCTTAAGCGATTTAGTTAAAATATAAGGAATTGTTTAAGTAATATCCTCATCACTTGGAGTTATAATAGCGAAAACCCGATTTTCTTTACTTTAAATTTAACACTTATGATTTTATATATATATGTAACATAATTTTCTGTCATCATGTAATGTACTTCATATAACACTAATAATATATTCTATGAGGAATAAAAGATGTATGCATTTTAACAAAAAATATGATTTATTTAATTAATGTAAACTTAACATTAATATTTGTCCTATCATCAATTAAATATAATTCATGTAATTTTTTAATTACATTGATTTAATAGTTTTTTAAATTTTAATACACAAGACATGTTTTTACAATCACTTGGTGATTGAGTGTGCTATGAAATAAAGTTTTTCAACAAGTAGCAACATTATTAATGACACAATTTTTATTAAGGTAGTAATAATTCACTTGATTTATACGTATTATAACTTAGAAAATTTAGTTTTCTAAGATATTAACTTTAATCGTATAAGTGATTACATTTGTCTGTTAAGCGATTTAGCCAAAATATAATGGAATGCTTAAGTGATAACGTTTGTCTCCTAAGCGATTTAGTTAAAACATAATGAATTGTTTAAGAGATTGGCTTCGTCGCTTAAGCGATTTAGATAAAATTCAAGAAATCGTTTAAGCGATTGGGTATGTCGCTTAAGCAATTTAATTAAAATACAAAGAGTCGTTTAAGTGATGTGTCTCATCGCTTGGAATTATAATTGCAAAAATCCAATTTCTTTTGCTATAAATTTAACATTTATAATATAAGTAAAATACAAAGAATCGTTTTGTTGTTTAAATGATTTAGTTAAAATACAAGGGAAAAAAAAAAAAGAAGCAACAACAATATATATATAAGGAAAAAAAAAAAGAAAAGCAACAACAATATATCATACATACACAACATATCACTTGACAAATTCATCCATCTATCCAACACTGGAAAAAAAAAAGGGACGTGAAAATGGCTTATGGACATCAACTAATTTTTCAATAATATCTGTCAAATACTGATCTTTCTAATCAGATGTATTTGGTAATTATATTGGGTAAAAGTACAAAAAAATCTTATCTTGAACTTTGTAGTTCAACTTTTGTAGAAATCCTTATAAAAAGGAAAGCTTCCATCAACTCAATTGAGAAGATCCAATCGTCTCAAACCGAAGAAACCACAATTATAAATCTATGGTGCGATGACGATAGTTCTTCCAGCAACTTGATCAAGATTCCGTTAGCTAGTGGACGTGATTCTTGTTCCACCCCTTGGTTCCAACTCGACAATGTTCATGTTCTGCTATTGTTGGCGAATGTGGCGAGCAACAAATCCACTGCTGGTGCCAAAATGGGTGGACGACTTCCATTCCTCTTGCTCCCACCATAAATTCTCCTAAAAGAACCAACACCAAGACCACCCCTCAAGTATATCTTCCTAGACATGGAAGCTGCAAACATACACCGTATAAACTTAATCTTGAATTCAAGTCATAATGCTTACACCTCTCCAAATACATACCATATTTTGGATCTACTACGTCACGGTCCAAACTACATTACCATGAATAATGTTGGTGCGAGTTTCAGGGAACACTACAAAACTAATGTTCAATATTCGGGAACTACAAAAAGGAGTGAAGGAATCATATACAAGCTAAATATTACATATAAGTATATAACAAACCTAGAAGAGAGGAACGAGATTATTACCAACCCTGATGATACCAGTCAGGATCATAAGGAGCAAGTTCCTTGAGAACACCAGATTTCATAATATCAGTCCACTCTAGAAGCTCCATCTATTATTCGTTTTTCTGAAAAGCCAGACTTCACTTCGTTCTGTAATCCACGCAGATGTCAGCTGACCAAAAAAATTACAAAATCCCCTTTACCACATAGAAATCAACCCACAATGGAAAATCACTCACATTGACAACCAGCTTATATTTAACAACAGATGCCAAAATAAAAAAAACCAAACATTATTAACCGAAAAATTATAGAATTCACAAGAAAAAAAAAGGTACAAAATCAAGCGCTAAAGATTCGACCTTGCCGGAGCGCTTGACGTGAGCGACGTACGCCTTGACGAACTCATGAAAAGAGACATCCTTCACAGCCCTCGTAGTGGTCGTCATTGCTGATGAGATCTCAATTCACTCGCAGCTGACGGAGGGGATTCAGAGCTTGCGAAGCAGCGGCTTGCAGAAAATCAAATTATCAAACACTAAAAAAATGAGAAGAATGAATAAAATGAATGAGTGGGGCAAAGCCATTCTCACCGGTCAGTTCCGCCATCATCGTCGGTGACCTTAGCCCAGAACCGTCACCCCATGCCGACCGTCACCCCATGCCGACCGTCACTTTTCTTTTCTCTTCCCGTCCTATCCGACAACACCATACTCAGCCCACAACCGCTATCATCACCAGCCTGCCGGCGCATCGTCGCCGGCCTCAAATCCGGTCGATCATGGCCACACGACCAACCTCTCTTCGTGAAGAAGAAGAAGAATAAGGGTTTATCGGAGGGAGAAAAAAAATGAAGAAATGATTTTGTAGAGAGAGAAATCTTTTAGGTCTAATTTTAATATATTATAATTTGGGGGTTAAAATAAATTATGTAAAAGAAGTTATTTGTGTTAATTATGAAAAAGGGTTATCTACTAAGGCTGCGTTTACGTTGAAAGTTGGGAAAACGAGGGTTATAGGTTACCCCCAGTTTCAAGAACAGATTATTTGTCTATCTCATCTTATGGGTCTTTTTACTTCGAAGTTTAGTGATAACTTTAATTGGGTGCATTTTTACTTTGAAATGTGGGAAAACAAGGGTTAATGCATGAATTTACTGAAATACCCATAACTTTTTTTTATCTTTTTTACCCATTTGAGGACAAAATAGTACATTGTCTAAAATCTTGACAATGAATATATAATATGTCCTCATGAGGAGGTATTATATATCCATCATTTTCTACACGTTAACCAGGGGCTCCATGTAAAGGGGTGTAAAGCCAACTTTTAAAATAAACAGTAGTAATTGAGAGTTAAATAGTCTAACTTCCCTTTACTCCCAACGTAAACGCAGCCTAACTATTTTCAAACTTGGGGGTCATTTAACTTAAAAGACTCTTTTAATAGAATCCCCCGAAAGAAAAGGGCCAAAGAAATTGAGGGTTATCCCCCTAAGAAAAGACTTCGGCGTCCCTTGGGCCCTAATTCCCTCCAATAAACTGCTTATCAGAAAGTTCTCAAAGTTTTCAACTTTCTTCCACCTCCATCGATCTGTAACTGTAAATTCTCTTCCTCTCTCTCTGTCATTGCTTTTTTGTTCATGAATGGCTTGCTTTTGATGGGTTGTTTTCAGTTACATGGTTTTCTTGGATACTCGGGCCAGAAAAAAATGGTCTTTTTTTTTTCTGGGTTGAGTGTTTTCGAAGGTTTAGAGTGGAATAGCCGAGAGACAAGGGATTTTGTTTGGTGCCCCAGTCTTTGTAACTTGTAATATCTTTAGCCTCATTTAATTGTTGAAGGGCTTTCACCATTTTCTCTTACCCAGTTGAATTTGGTGCATTTTTCTTGGATTCCTGTTTTCTTGTTGAATGTGACGGGTTTTCTTTTCTCATTATCTGGGTTTTTGGGTTTTTAAGTCAGGCATGAAACTTCCATTTCCATGGTGATTTAGATGCTTGACCGAGTATATTTTTTACCTTCTAAGTTTTGATCTGTGGCGGATGCCGAAAGGATAACGTTTTGGGTTAAAAGATTCGAGTTTGGAGGGGAAAAGTGAAACATGAAGTGGTGACATGCTTTTTCTTTGTGTTTCAAATGCTTATTTATGGCTATTGTTTGAATCTAAAAATATGCTCTTGTGCTATTATTTCAGGTGCCTCGGAATATATAACTCTGGGTCATAAACTTGCAGATAAACCCGAATATTATGCGGTGGCTGAGTTTATCAATTGATGTATTTCGTTATGTCATCTTCTTGAATTTGTACTGCAGGGTTATTCTATAAGCTGATGTTCTTGTGTTGAATCTTGATCCTATCTTTGTTTTTATCCTGTCCTTAGATTAGCTACCAATGGGATCCAACCACCTTCCTTTCTTCGCTTATTTCTTCTATATTCTGTAAATTATCCAATAGTTATAAGCTTTCAGATACTTTACAGTTTACAGTTTACACAATCGTCTTATCTGTACCTGTAGTTTATTCCGTCATTTTCTTCAGAGTTAGTTTCGAATTAATAGTTTCCGATTTTCTCCTTCCCTCTACCTAGCTGTCCTTTGCCTTCTACATCAAACTTTCCTTCTGAAATCTTCTTGATCTTGAGTAGCTTTTAGTTTTTGTTTTAAAATAAGAAACTTTCAGACTTCTTCAATACAGCTTGTGTTTCTATTGCTTTTTCCTAGTCGTCTGATTGTGCGTTCTACTTCTTAAGTTTCCTTCTGAATTATGTTAAAGAGCGAAAAAAAATAGTTATGGTGTGGCAAGCAGCGAGCCAGACGAGATTTAGGGCACTTAAACACGAGAACGGGATTGCTGGGAAACCAACCATTATTGTTAGAATCATAGCATGCTTTCCACATATGCAAAATTGCCAGGCTTGTTATTGTATTGTAGCTTTTCTTGTATTTGGTATCAATTTCTTTGATATTAATCTGTGTGGTTGTTGCTTTATAACTAATGGATTTTGCAACTGCTATTTTCAGGCTGAATATTTCCGCCACTTGCTGAAACCTGTGACGTAGATCCCTCCTCATTTTCCACCTCTCAGATCAAGCTAGCAATATACTGTGTTCTCTTTCTTTCTTTTTTTTTTAATTTCCCTTTTTCCCAGTGTTTAGAAGAATATCAAGCAGTTAACTATTTGCTGGACTAAATACAAGCATTATTCTGGTATAGTTATTCATTATTCTAATCGTTCTTGCTTAATGTTTTCTTGATGATCATGTGTTTCCTGAGTTTTGAATTAATATCGAATGTGTACTCCAGGTTTGTCTTTTGGTTGGATGGTTACCGCCAAAGAGTCGAAGGCATGTCAGCAGTTTGCTACTTGGAATTCACCACAGTTGGATCATATGGCACTTCCAAAGCCGGACAGTTTGCCATATTTTCCTCCTCAAAAATCAACAGACTTCTCGTGTTGGTTTTACTTCCGATTTATATATCAAACTCATTGTTTATATTATCACTAATCAATCACAATTTATAAGAAATATTTTATTATTAAAAAACATATATTATTTAAGAATATATTTCTAATAAATATATGGTACATATTTCTTTTTAAATCATAAATGTTAGTAAAATATAACATA
Source organism: Lippia alba (assembly GCA_037834125.1). Lineage (NCBI taxonomy): Eukaryota > Viridiplantae > Streptophyta > Magnoliopsida > Lamiales > Verbenaceae > Lippia > Lippia alba. The sequence continues at coordinate 1,097 of JBBMKE010424286.1, read as the reverse complement.
AACCTATTACAAAATATAATATATTTTACATCATCTTAGATATCACAAAATATACATCAATAAATTAAATATTATAGAAATTCAAACAAAATACATTATTAGCTCATATATTATTAAAACACATACATATTTTATTATAATATATGATACATAATAACATACCATCTTACTAAACCATTGTACCATACAAGTTAGTAAACTATATAACTAGGTATTTAAGAAACAAACATACCATATATATGTTTATATAAAGAACATATGAGATACATTTGGTCCATTATTAAAACACATCTACACAGAAATAATATTGATTTAACCTAAAAAGATATATATACATATTATATTATATTAACTATTGATTCAAATACGTTGTAGGCTTATATATTATTAAAGAACATATACATAATGCATGATTGATATTATCTTGTTAAACTATATACATTGGTGAATCATATGTTTTTAAAATTTTAAGATATATATAATATATATGATATGTGTACATTTACAAAATATAATGTTGGACCATATACAATTAATAAAATTGTATATATAATATATTTCATTTTATTTTTAAAATTTGAAGCCATAAAAATATATAGTTAAAAATGTTTAATATATATTACATATAATATAAAATCTAATATACATATATATTAAATTTTTTTAAAATATATATACCCAAGCTCGCGAGCCCAGACACAAGAGGCTCGAGATTGACTTGAGGCAAGGATCTGGCTCGTTGGAGCTCGGATCGAGCTCGTAGCAACATGATTTCAAGCCGAGCCGGCTCATGAAGTCGCAAGCTGGCTCGGCTTGTTTGCACCCCTACTCGCGAGATACAATAACACTGCAAATATTCCAGCTTTTCATGAGGTAAATATGAACATCAAATCTGAAGTAGAAGTATAAGAAACATATGACACTTTCATTGCCAGCAGAAATGTAGCAATAACTTTAATTTATACAGTTAACTTTATTTAAAAACTATAAGAAAACAAAAATTCCTGTTTACACTCTCATATTCTTGACATATATTTTTGAGAACCAACACAAGATTTGCTAGCCTTTGCACACGACGCCGTTGGGATCCTTCGAAG
>JBBMKE010424276.1:0-10727 GCA_037834125.1 Lippia alba | reverse complement strand
AAGTAAGTTTCTAACACTACGAATTTGGATTCACAATTGCGAGCCCCGGTCCTTTTATTGGATAAAATTTTTAAATTCCGCTGCTTTTCTGATTCTGTTTTCCAACAGATACATATTTTCATTCATATGCATTCATTTCATGCATAAACATTTTTGAGCGTCTATATGGTTCATATTTGAGTCTAAGTCTCGGGCCTTGCATTTTTGTGTTTCAGAGCCTCTTCTGGAAGGCAACGAGCCCGAGGTTTAGGTGTCCTTTGCTTCCCTTGTTCGATTTCTACTCCACGTTTTGCTTCAAGGTGAGGGTTAGGACCTTTTCTTATAGTTAAGCGACCTATGGCCTCTATATGAATTGAATTCCTACGCCGCATGCGATTATATACGTACTATATGAATAAATATGAATGCTTATTATATGTTTATGACTTTAGGAATCCCCTTCTCAGTTTATGAAAATGGTATAAGTATCGGCGAATATGAGTCTATGATTTCAAATCCTTTATACGTTTCCTTTATGCATCTAGCGAGTTGTGCCCTAAAAGATGGGAATATGGTTAGATTTTGAATTCTTGGGCTCTGAAGGTGTGGGTAAGGGAGACCCGGTACGCTATTGGGGTCACCTGTTATTACCCCTGTGCACATGTTCCTTTAAAGTTCCTACGCGCGACTCGGAGGGAGATGAAGAAGGCGTGGATCTTTGAGCCCTCGGTGAATAATAGAGGAAGACATATTGTGGGTTAGCTACCCCGTATGTATATCAAATCTATATGGGTGGAGAGGGTTTGAATCCCGAACACCAAGAAGTTGAGGAGGATTTGAATTTATGAATTCTTATGTATTTATGATTTGTATGAGGAGTTGAGGAGGTCCGTACTCGCCGGACGTTTGTTTCCTTTTGTATTGGTGGTTGTGAAACGAGTTGGGATTTATATGTATTATATGTATTCTTTAGGAAAAATAATTTAGTACGCAAAACCCTATCTCGGTTCATGATCGACCACATTAGAATATATGCTCTCTTTTACATGTATTTATGTGTGGGTGTGCGTTTAGCCCCCTCACTTTTAGTTGCAGGTTCTCGAGCTATGGAGAAGTGCGTCGGTCGTGTCGTACTTTCGAGTTTAGGTCGAGTCGCATATTTTGTTGTTGCATTTTGGACTCTTATGCTATGTATTTGAATTTGAAGTTTGTAAATTGTTAACTTGGATATTTGTATCTTTTGGGCTGTGAGGCCATTGTACAATAGTTGGCATGTTTTATGGATCCTGTTTAGCTTCCGCATTTTGTCTCTTTGATTTCTTTTGTGTGATTTGTCTTGGTCTTAGCCCCGCTTAGCCTAGTGTGTGAGTGTAGGTCCCCGTTCGCTTGGACTTGGGCTCATGTATGGACTTTCATTTCATATGTGGGTTCGGGTCTAGTGCGGGAGATGTGGATGGCCCACCGCTCGGTCGTCACAGAAATTGTCCGCTTTTGGCCAAGCCTCACGAATTTATTTTTGAGCATCTCCAAAATGTCTCAAATTAATGGAATTAGATGAACACTTATATATTGGATAAATATCCGTCAATCTTCCGATTTGGGATGAGTTTGCTACCCACTAGTATCATGATTTCATAATAGTCTGTTTGAGAGGTTTCATGTGTTCATACAAATATTTTCGATAAGTTTCAATATTGCATATAGAAATTTAAATAAAAAAATCATTTAAATCTCTGATAATGCCCATTGATTTTCGTAATTCATTTACATAATTAATGAAAGTGTAGTTTTTAAAACTATGAGAGATCATTATGTAAATATACTTAATTACAGGGGCCTAGATGTAATTCACTTTTACATGTATATAATATATTTTATGTCAAATTTTAAAGTAGGAGGGATATGTTTTTTTTTGTATATAACTAGATCAATAGCAAATGTATCAGCATAATTATCCTTGCAAAAAGACAATAATAAGGTAGCAAATGAAAGACAAATATAAAATTTAAACATCATCAATTATTCGAAATTAAAAAATTTTAAGCCTTCAATATAGCATTTAAACTAATGTAACACTTTTGAGTTAGGAATTAGGAAAATATAAAGAATTCATACTTTATCATAAGAAAAAGACAAATGATGATACTGCCAAAAAATTGGGAAGTGTACCTGCTCATTTGTTAACTATGATATGACAAAAGCCTAATAAATTATTAATTCATTTGCCAACAGAGTGACGAATGTTGCAACCCACACTCATCTATATATATATTGTTCTCCTATTCCATTTTATGTTAAGAGATAATGATTTTTTGCCATCCGAACTATAGTATTTTTAACATTTCATTATCTAAACTATTTTTTATCTGAAACCGCTATCTAAACTATTACTTTCAAATAAACCACCATCCTAACCCTTTTTTGAGCGATTTGACCCAAAATCACCACACGCGCGAAACACACGTGAGAAGTGGGAGGGTAATTTTGTTAATTCATTTTCTGATAATTTTGTCATTTTCTTTTCGGATTAAATGTCTGAATCCCCTTCTTTCATCCCTAATTTCTCCCAAAATCCCAAAATCTCCCAAAATCCCTAATTTCATCTGAACTGGGTCACGTTGAAACTCGTCAGAGAGTGAGAATTATTGCTGTCGTACTGAGTCAACAACCTCGAGAACGAGTCAGTCTCACGAAGGATCATGCCATCGATGGCGGAGGTCTCATCGTAAAAATGAGCAAAAGATAGAAGCTTGAGGTAAGGCGAGGCTCGACCTCTAAAAGAAAAGGAGAATTCCTACAACTGTCTTCTTAACGGTGGACCGCGGCGGTGGGCAGTGGAGGTGGTGGCGGACAGTGACGGAGGCAATAGGGGGGCGGGAATTTTGAAAAAATTTTATTTTTACCTATGTATTTTGGAAAATTTTCATTTCCCCCTCTCCCCCCCAAAAAAAAATTTTGATTTTACCCCTTTTATTTTATATTATAAAATCTCGTCCCCCTGACTCGTGAATCCTAGCTCTGTCCCTGGTAGCGGAGAAGGGGAGGGTGGAGAGGGTAAAGAGGAGGAGGGTGGTGAAGAGGAGGAGGAGATAGATGGAGATTGTTGATTGGGCTCTGTGGAGGAGATGCGTTGAGTTAATGGGCTTCAATGGCGATGAGATGAGATTGAAATTGGTGGATTTTTTTTCTTGGAGATTGAATCATTGTTGTTTTTTGCATTGGGTTCATGTTGGTGGTGATGATCTTCTTCTTCGGGGAAGAAGATTAATAGGAGGAACCCCATTCCCCATCCTTTGTTGTCGCTGCTCTTGCTCCTGGTTATGAATCTCATTCCCATGGCTTCTCTCTCTCTCTCTCTATATCTTAGAGATTTTGGGAGATTTCGAGATTTTGGAAAAAAATTAGGAATGAAAGAAGGGGATTCAAACATTTAATCAGAAAAGAAAATGACAAAATTATCAAAAAATGAATTGACAAATCACCCTCCCACTTCTCACGTGTGTTTCGCGCATGTGCTGATTTTGGGTCAAAACCGCTCAAAAAGGGATCGGGATGGTGGTTTAATTTAATAGTTTAGATGGCGGTTTAGGGTGAAAAATAGTTGGAATGGTGAAATGCCGAAAGGGTTATAGTTCGGATGGCAAAAAATCATTATCTTTTATTTTTAACTTTTTGCATGATAGAGGTTCTTCTTTTCTTTTATTTATTTATTTATTATTATTTTTTTAACAAGTTTAGGTTGAGGGGATGGTGTCTCAATCCAAACATCATATGCATCAAACATGTGATTAGTAAGAATATTGTTATCTTACATTCTTAAAATGACATTCTTCAAAATTAATTACAAATCAAGTACCTAGAGCACATGAATTTTTTCAGACACATTTTCACTTAAAAATTTATTAGAGGATTAACTTAAAACATATAACGTTAGAGACTTCTTTGTTACCTTTGAAACTCCAATGACTAAAATAACGCAATTTTAAAATTTTAAGAACGAAACGTAACATTACTCAATATTTTAAATATAAAAATTGTATTAACCAATAATTAATGATTTACTTTATCTTTATCGAAGTACTATAAAATTTTAAATAAAAAGTAAATTTTGTTTATAAATAGTGATGGATAAATTATTAAACTACCATGACAACTTTACATCATCATTATTATTATGCGTCATATGTAAAATAATTAATTTAACAAAATATTATAAATTTAAATTTGGGTATCAATTTTACTTTAAATGATTGTTTATATGGTCCATAGAGAAAATAATTGATCAAAAATATTAATGTTTTAAAATCCAGTCATGAATAGCCCTAACTATAGTTATTGTCTACTTTTTTTTTTTTTTGAAAATCGAAAGATTACATCAATCAATAACATCTTCCGACAAATACAAAACAACGACATCAGGAAGCTCAACGTCTCCATACTAACATTTAAAGCTAAACGAGCTAAAAGATGAGCGGCTTGATGTCCTGTACGACGAACAAAAGCGAAGGAAACTTTCGGAATACGTGATGAGATCTCTCAGCACATCCGCAATGAGAGCACCCACTTCTAAAAAATTTGTTTCCGTATCCTACAGTTTGTTGATGACATTAAGGCAATCACTCTCCACTATTATCTTGCTAAACTTCTTTACGTGTGCCATCCTAATGGCTTCAAGAACAATCATTGTTTCTACAACTTCCGGAGCCAATCTCCCCTGACAGCTTATGCTCCTCCAATCAATACAATCACCAAACTGATCTCGAACCACCACGCCTATGCCCGTCGCCCGCTGCCTTCGAAAATTGCCAAATATATGTTCATCTTCAAGACTCCATCCGCTGGTTTTTTCCAGCGGTTGGGGAGCAGCGAATCTTCAAATGGAGCAGTAGCTCTTAACCTGGTTTGACAATCTACATAAAGGAGATTTGCTTCTGCACATAAATTCTCCGGATCAGCCCCACTTTCTTCGGTCCATTTCTTGTTTCGATTCTTCCAGAGGGACCACACACAACCAGCAAATCTCACAGCTTCCTCCTTACTCAAGTCCATTATGATATGCTGACACCAATCTTCTCTATCCCCTCCCCACCTCGAAATAATGTGTCATGGCAGATTTGTTAATGCCCAAAATCGGCGCGCAACTGGGCAATCTAGGAAAACATATTTGAGATCCTCCTTCTCTTCATCACACCAAGGACATCCTGCAGCACCGAGACTCCTTCGCTTCCTTAGATTCTCCCCCATCGGTAAGCTGTCACTGCAAAGTCGCCATAAGAAAACCCGCACTTTTGGAATTATGTCCGTTTTCCAGATAAATTTCCAACTGCTAACCAAAGAGGGCTGAGCTGATTCGCTAGTTTCTGCAATTGCTCCATTGGCCAAAGCATAAGCGCTTTTCACAGTAAACCTACCAGATTTAGTAAATTGCCATACACGTTTGTCTCTATTAGTCACCGAACCCAATGGAATGGACTTGATAATCTCTGCATCTTGAGGTATGAATGCCTCATCAATCAATTCTCTATCCCACTCATTCCCTTCGGATATTAGTTGTTTGACATAGGTCAGTTCTTCGAAGCCATTCATCCGCACTAGAGGTTTAAAAGATATAGGCCTTGGAAGCCATTTATCCTGCCATATTCGAATGCAAGCCCCGTTTCCAACTTGCTATCTCAAACCCTGCTCCAGCACCCTTCTAGCTTGCAAGATACTTCGCCAAGTTAGGGAAGGTCTCTGACCCAATTTTGTTGAGAAAAAATCCCCATCCACAAAGTATCGGGCACGTAATAACCGTGAGAGAAGATTTTATGGTTCGGTTACTACACGCCAACCTTGTTTAGCAAGTAATGTGAGATTGAAAGCCTTCAAGTCTCGAAACCCCATTCCTCCATTTCTTTCGGCACGCACATTCTCTTCCAATTGACCCAATGAATTTTATTCCATGAGCTTCCACTCCACCAAAAAGCAGCCATCATAGAAGAAATCTTAATTTAAGTAACATCTCCGGAATTTTGAAGCAGCTCATTGCATAAGCCGGGATGGCTTGTAGGATCGCTTTAATGAGTATTTCTCGACCTGCTTGTGACACCATTTTGTCTCCCCATCCTTGTATCCTCTTCCACACTCTATCACGCAAATTCGCGAAAACTTCTCGTTTAGAAGCGCCTACCATCGCCAGCAGCCCCAGATACTTATCATGCTTCTCCCTTACCTCCATCCCCAATTTTGCAGCCAACGTATCTCTCACGATCGGGGCCACGTTTGGGATAAAGACCACCGTGGATTTTTTTTATAGTTCACCACTTGCCCCGAGATAGCCCCGTATCTATCCAATACTTCCAAAATCCCATCCACCGCCTTCTCAGTAGCCCGACAAAGCACCATCGTGTCATCAGCGAACAATAAATAGGACACCACCGGAGCCTCATTACATATCTTTACTCCTTTCACTATGTCTTCCTGATCGAGTAGAAAGCTCAACACCTCTGCACAAATAAGAAACAAATATGGACATAATGGATCTCCCTGTCTAAGACCACGGCCAGGGTTAGAGCTACCAAAACAGACACCATTAAGGACAAATGAATAATCAACAGAAGTGATACATCTAATTACTAACTGTATAAGCTAGAATCAAAACCTAACCTCAGCATTACTCGTTCCAAGAAAAGCCATTCCACCCTATCATAAGCCTTGCTCATATCCAATTTGAGAGCTAAGAAGCCCTCCTTGGCCTGCCTTTTGTGCTTAATAAAATGGTCAATCTCATAAGCACATAAAACATTATCTGTTGTTAATCTCCCAGGAATTAAGGCACTTTGAGTCAAGGAAATAACATATTTCAGGATGGTTTTAAACGATTTGCAATAGCCTTCGAAGTAATTTTATACATTACGTTGCATAGACTAATAGAGCACAAATGAGCCATAGTAGTGGGATTATCACATTTTGGAATTAAAACAATATTGGTTGAATGCATGCATTTTTCAAAATGCCCAAAATTAAGGAAATCCAACGTGCAATCAACAATATCATCTTTAATAAAAGTCCAAAATTTTTGAAAAAATAACGGAAGCATACCATCAGGGCCTGGAACTTTTAAAGGGAACATGGATTTTAATGCTCTGTCAATCTCCATTGCAGAGAACGGAGTAAGAAGACCATCATTCATATGTTGAGTCACCTTGGGCTGCAAGTCTACGATCACACCATCTATCTCATCGGCCGTTCTCAAATCTGACTTGAAAATCTTATTGAAATAATTCTGCACAATTTGTTGTATCCCCTGGAAATCAGTACACTCTGTACCGTCTTCATCCAAAATCTTGTGATTCTGTTTTTCTTCTCCCTACTTTTTAATCGTGAGAAAAAGTAGTTGGTGTTACGATCTCCATTCTTTAACCAGTGCGCCTTAGCTCTTTGACACCACCAACTCTCATCCCTGGCGTACCACTCGGTCAATTCTGCCCTAATTTTCTTCTCCTTTGCCTTAGTATCACTCGTGATTTCTCCTTGCCTGAGATTTTTCAATTCCTCCTCCATCCGTAGAATCTTATTTTTGGGGTTTGAAAACTTTTCTGTTTTCCACGAAAAGAGCCTCTTCTGGCACATTCTAGTCTTTCTCCATACCCTACTACTCTTATCTGCTCCAGTTTCTATGTTCCAACACTGCATTACCACTTGTTCACAAGTTTCATCCCGTAACCAAGCTGCTTCGAATTTGGATGGTATCGGGATTGATCTTTTCGTAACTCTATTGCATGGTTGTTCCAAAGAAACTAGAATATGGAGATGGTCCGACGCTGAGGAGTACAAATGAGTCACTCCAGCATTTGGAAATTGTGTACGCCAAGCCTCATTACAAACAGCCCTATCCAGACATTCCTTTACAGTGTGCCGGGTTACGTTGTTGTTTGACCAAGTGTACGGATAATCGGAAAATCCCATATCAACTAAGCTACAAGACTCTAAACAGTTCTGGAATCCTCGCATTTGTACAGGCGGACGTGGGTTACCTCCCTTATTTTCCATGTTACTAATGATCTCATTGAAATCCCCCACGACCATTCAAGGGTTACGGGGAGCGCTTTTAAGAGAGTCAAGGAATTCCCATATCTCGTGTCTGCGCGTGTGATCAGGTTGTCCATAAATACAGGTGAGATGCCAAACCGCTGTCGAATTAGGGGCCGCTATCATCACATCGAAATGATGTTTTGAGTAGCTAAGTAAATCAACCATCACCTCCCTCTTCCATAGCAATGCAAGGCCCCCACTAAGTCCTATAGCATCCTTGCTCAACCCAAAGAAGTTAAATCTGTTCATGAGGTTGTTAACTCGGTTGTGCTTACATTTCGTCTCCGAAAGAAAAACCATCATTGGATCAAATTGACGGAGCAGACGCTCCAGCTCACTAACTGTCCAGGCTTGACCTAAGCCTCGATAATTCCATGACAGTTCCATGATAACAGATTCATGATGATTAGCAGGGCTGCGAAGCTATCGCCGCCGGACCAGACAAACTCATAGCCTCCGACGATGATAGATGAAACTTCTTCAACGGTCGAAGGTCTGTGGAGATGTCTCCAATACTGCTGATATCCCATTTTTCTCGATTTATAGTAACTTCGAAGAGTTGATTCTGAGTATCAATGTGCATCTCTCCTTCTGTGGCTGTCTCGTGAATGGGAGATTCTGTGTTATTTGGTTTTCGGGTAAGAATATGGGGTTTACGTCTTAGTTTGGTTTTACTCCGGTTACGTGAGCTTGGGATAGGGGAGGGTCCATGAGTAGCGCTCGTAGTGAAAAGCATTCTCATGTCCGTATTTTGGTTATGGGGAATTAGGTTGGTTTTTGGCGTATGTTCCTTGTTTTGTGATGCTGGGATCAGGTGAGTTGTTTTAGGGGTAGAATTAACTTGGGGATTCTGCTAGGGCAAGGTATTCTTTTTAGTAGATGAGTTTGGGTTGGATTGGGCTTTGAGATATAGGCTTCCGGGTGGGTTATTATATAATTTGTAATATGGGCTCGATATTTTTGTTATTGGTATTATGTGTATTGGCATGTGCAGAAGGGTTAGATGTGTTTTGTTTGTAAACATTGGGGGTTACAGTAAGTACGGGATTTTGGGTGGGTAGGGTAGGTGGGGTTGGGATAATAGATATGGACAGGTTTGTTACCTTCTGTATCGGGGCTATAGGATCGTGTGCAGCTGCATCCAAATCTCCATAAATGTCATGGCAAGAATTGTGGGATTCCGACTCCACCGTTTTTCCTGCTTCCTCGACTGATTCCGATCGCCGCGCTCAGCACTGAAGCTTGGTCTCCCTCCATACCAATTTGTCTTGCTGTTATTTTCCTTCCATCCAGAAGTCGGAGTTTCCATGGATGCTCGTAACCACTGACCGTAGGGATAGTTCGGCCCCGGATCCTCAAAACCTTTCTCGCATTGTGTTGGGCAGTCTTTAAGAATATGGTTGCACAATCCATGCAGGTAGCAGAAATTAGGAAGTCTCTCATAGCTAAGGTTTATGATCATTCCCTCATCGTCATCCTGATTGCGAATTTTGATCAATCTTCTCAAAGGTTTAGTCATGTTGAGGCGAACTCGAATCCTCATTGAAGCACTAAACATAGCTCCACCTCTTATATTTTCATCAAACTCCAAAAATTCACCTATCTGCCATTGTTTTCGTTCTTTTCCCAAAATCCATCTCGTTGGCATGCACATAGAATACGCAGGAATTTAGTTCACACTGAGTCGGATCGACCAACTCCCCAACTTCTTCCAGAATAACTAAGCTCTTCTCGAAGTCTCATAGTCCCCCTTTCAAGATTTTCTGAAAATCATACTTATGAAACAACGTGATTAGGAACCTCCCTCCCTCCAACTTCTGAAACTCCATCCCCCTAATCAGATTGAAGGCACTTTGTATAGTCGATTTGAAGACATCAAACTTGAGTGCCCTTCGCGAAAGTATCCTGCCAACAATAACAAATTCCCTTTTTCTTTCTTGGCTACTCCAAACCGTTGCCGGAGCAACACACTCCACCTCCTCCGCTGTGGTAAGTGCAAAGGCTTTATTCAATTCGTCCATCTCAGTCTCCATGAATCGATAGATGGTATGATCGAAAACTGCTCCTTTGGCCCGCGGATGAATGATAATCCCACCCGTTCCACACTGAAAACAACAAAACAAAGTACAACTTAAGTATTAAAACGAACCCTAAAGAATCTAAGAATGAAAGAGCAAGCAGGATTATGAACCCCTCTTATGATAAGGTTTTGTTGCTTGATCTTGAGCGTAAAGTTGATCACTCGTGAAAAGTTAGTGGTAGACATTCAGGTAACGAAAGTCACTCATACGAGAGAACAAAAGGTCACTCATGCAAGAGAAAAAGAATCCGTCAACTTAATAGATTTTTAATCTCTATTGTCTACCTTAGGGAAATTTTCAAAAATGGTATACCAAGTAGACTCATTTTGCGCTTTTGGGACACAAACTTTTCAGATTACAAAAATGCCCTACAGCTCCAAAAATCTTGCAAAATCATGCAAATTTTCGCCGGAGTTGGGAAAATCGGCCGGAAAACTGACATGGCATCCTACATGGCCAATATATTCAATATGTGGCTAAACCACTATGGACACGTCATAAACCACTAAATACATAGATTTTAATATCAATTGGGTTAAAAATATTATTAATAAATAATGTACATATTTTTATTTATTAATAAATATTAATAAA
>JBBMKE010424265.1:0-21754 GCA_037834125.1 Lippia alba | reverse complement strand
AAATTTGAAACTCAATTGGGGAGTGAACTCAAAAAAAATTTGACCTGGGGAGTAAACTAAAAATTGAGTCCACATTTAGAGATTTTTTTGTAATTTCTCGTTTTAAAATTCTTATTTATGACTTCAAATTTTTGAAAGAACTTATGAAATAGCGATATATTAAAGCTCTCGTATTAATTTATGCGTAATCTTTCATTTTAGATGAATTAAATAGCATTTTTAACAGATTAAATGTTTAATTAACTAAATCTCATTTTAGATATTCACAAATTGAAATAAGTAAAGCGGACATGAAATGCCATTATACATATTATTTTTCACAACACATTTTATCATTATTTCTTGAGATTTTAATTAAAATTTGATTATTTGGGATAACCGACCATTATGATTTATGCATAATGCATGCAAAACTACAAAAGCAAAAAGTGAACAAACAAATGTCCAAATCGTTCTATTTAATTGGTGAGGTAAGCCAAGGTACGTCACGAGCATCATAATTCATAATACGTTACCAAAAGAAAATCATAATTCATAATACAATAGAGGAAAAAGAAAAGGAAAATGACAAAATAGATAAAAGGTCATCTCATGTATTTTATCCAAAATTTCTAATTCAAAATTTTATACTATATTTATTATTTTATTGATTATTCTTTTTCATATTTTAACCCAATTACATCATAATTTTAAAATTCTCTTTCTTTTTTTTTTAAATTGAACTAGCTGAATTAGTTTTTTGTTGGAGCTAATTTTTCTTCCTATTTATCTATATTATAAAAGTGAAGTTGGGCTGGTGTCTTGCAAAATACGAATCGCCTAAAATACCCTTATTATAAGAGTTTCAATAACATACAATTGAAGATAATTTTGTAAATTACATATTGAATACATAATATTCTTTTAGGATAACTCTTTCTAATCAAACTCTCAATTATCTCTATTTGATTCTAATCAAAATATAATTATATAAGTCTTTCTCTAATTATAAAATATTATATAGTTATAATCCTATAAAATTTTGAATATATTAATCCTAATATTATTATAACTATCTAGACTAAACTAATAAACCATACAACTCATTCAAAAGCACTTACATATTATCAATCTCCAAAAATACAAAAATACACATACAAATTGTATTTACTCACGATAATATTTTAACAATATTAAACTTGAGGGCGACTCGGTAAATTCATATTAAATATTATTATTATATTTAAATATTTTAAAAATACTTATTTAAGTAAAAATAAAAATTCTTAATAAGTGATAAGTAAAATTCTTCACATCTATAGAAAACATATAAAATATCAATTGTGATTCTTTCTAAAATTAATATATTAACTATAAGCTATATTATAAGATATTTGTATATTTAAAAATAAAACTAACAATATAAGGACAAATATCAACCAAGTTCTACATAAATATATATATTTTTACAATTTAAATTTATTATTACTTATTGATAGATAAAAATAATATCACTTATTTGTATTAAACATAAAGGAAAAATAAATTAAATTATATATTAAAGAGTGCAAAAAAATTAATAGATAGAGACGAGTATAAAAATTAAATAAAAAAAGACAAATGAAAATTTTGAAAGTCCCTGTAATAATATAATTGAAAAACATACGAAAAACATTCACATACATACAAACATAATATGACACATACATACAAACATAATATGACACATTAGGAACATACGAAAAGTAAGCATGAAAACGAAATTAGAGTTAAAATGAGGCATGAAGAAAAACAGAACCATTACTTAGGAAGAAAAATATAAGCAACGTCCTAGGGCTATGGGACGTTAATAGAAAGTGTCCTAACAAAATCTCAATGCCTAGAAACAAATTAATTTAGAAGTTCCCTGGCAATGGGGGCTAGAATAAAATATCTCTCTTATATGTTTCACTCAATTCTACAACTAAAGATAAAAAGAAACTATATGAAATTTTATGAAAAAATAAATTTAATAGATAGAAACAAGAATAAAAATGAATTACAACAAGACATGAAATTTTGGAACATCTCTGTACAATCCGAAAACAAGACACATGACTTAGAATCAAATATGTATCAAAAAGAAAAATAGTATCAATTAATTCTAATATTATGGTCTTCTATGTTTAAGAGAAGAAAAATGATGCACAATTAAATCAATAGAATAATTCAGAACGAATTAAATAAGAATGACAGAATACTAATTAATACATACAATTTATTCATTACGGAAGGCAACACAAAATCAAAAAAACTCAAAAACCATTGTAAGTTTTTCTTAATATATCTCCTCCTTTTTGCCAAGTATTGATACATTGGTAATATATTCTTTACTGATTTTTTATTATATATATTGATAATATGTGCCTAATATTCAATAATTTGAATATTGTTTTCTTCGTCTTCTTTTGACTTGAAACTACTCTAAAATATATTTTTTTTTGTTTAATCTCTTTTACACTCTAATTTTTCAACATTTTGCACTTTAGTACCCAACCTTTAAAATTTTGCATTTTAGTACAGAATCTTTAAATTTTGTTGCACTTAAGTGCCCATATCAGACGTGTCATGTTCTTATTGGTCGGTTGGGTGCACGTGTCATTTCTTTATTGGTGGGGGCACTTAAGTGCAACAAAATTCAAAGATTGGATATAAAGTGCAAAATTTCAAATGTTGGATATTGAAGTACAAAAAAATCAAAAGACTGGAGTGCAAAAGAAAATTAATCTTATTTTTTCTATCAAAGTTATAGATCGTCCAAAGTATTGTATTATCATCTCAATATTTTGATAGTTCTATAGTTTCTTGAAACTTATAAAACGTTCAAAATATTCTTGCGATAATACTTTTAATATTATTGAATTAAAGGATGATTTGGTAAATATGTATTATATATTATTATATTTAAACTTTTTAAAAAGATTTATTTTAGTAAAAATAACACTCCTTAATAAATTAAAATTAAGACATATCCAACTTATACAGATAACCTGATTATATTTAAAATTTTAAAAAAATTATATTTCAGTAAAAATAACTCTTCAATATATTTGAATTAAGACTCTTTAATGTAGAGAAATCACATGAAGATGAGGCTAATAATGGATGGCAAAGAATGGTTCGGATGAATGATCTTCGCACAAATATCGTTATCTCGATTTGGGTTTTTAGAGGAAAGATGGGGCTAGGTTCAATTGTGGAGTTACCCCGTCTCCTGTTTGTGGTTGAGGACAACCATTGAGTTGTTTTGTAGGAATTGTAGAAGAAGATATGTCTAGCTAGTGTCTACTGAAAGAAAATATTTGTATCCGACTTGTATCTTTTTGAGAATTTCTTTTATATTCTTATTGTAACTTGGGAGATATGATTTTGTTGGCATACAAGTGATGAGGTGATGATCTATCTTGGTTCTAACTAATAGTGCTTTGAATATTTTCTTATTGTTGTTGTTGATGTTTACTGGTGCTTGATGTGAGTATAATATTGATATCCCCATCATGTTTGAAGCCAAAGCTTGTGGGTCTGATCTTTGAGACCTGATTAGAGGGAGGGGAATGGGATAAGATTGTGGCTCATGGATTAGAGGGAGGGACCGAAAGGGAATATTAAAGAGGGGATTGCTCTTTCGGAGTCTATTTTTGAGGAGGGGATTACTGAAGCATAAGAAGAAGTTGGAATTTAAAAATGATTTTAAGAGGAGGAAAGTTGAAGAAATGAAAAATGATACTGATAGGCTTTGTATCCGGCTAAGTATTATGAATGGATGAGAGAATAGGAAATAGGAATGATTTTGTTAGTATTGGCGAATTGAATTTTCATTACAGAAATAAAGGATTACAATCAAATTTATAGAGATCATAACCGACATTCATGTCGTTTAATTACATTGTTTAATAAT
The DNA here is from genome assembly GCA_037834125.1 of Lippia alba. Lineage (NCBI taxonomy): Eukaryota > Viridiplantae > Streptophyta > Magnoliopsida > Lamiales > Verbenaceae > Lippia > Lippia alba. The sequence continues at coordinate 17,838 of JBBMKE010424265.1, read as the reverse complement.
TTTATCTTTGATTTTTCTAGTGACTAAATCTAGATTATTCTAACTCTTTCTACTAATTTCTAAACATAATCTAGAATTTCTAATTTATCTAAATATTTGTACATAATTCTAGACAAATGCCTTATTTTGAGTACCAATATTTTAATAGAAGTGCATTCAATTCAATTGAAATGTGTGCTTGTGTTGTGTGCAGTTTCACAAATTGAAGTTTCTCTCTTATTTAAAGCTCCTCTTTAGTGTACTATTTGGTTTTATATGGTTACTGAGAGCTTTTAATGTGAACTTTGTTTTTTTGGAAAATTAGCAGCAGATTCGGACAAATGCCACTTTGTGGGACCAAAAGTGAGACACTGGTCATTCTTAGGATCAAACCCGTATATGACGTTTTTGATAATTTACTCAAATATATATTACACTTACCTCCCCTGGTTTGGTTTATTAGGCTACTTTAATTTTCTTTGGAGTTGGACTTGAATGGTGGAATCCGTGGTTTGAAACGCTTAAACAAATAATTGGTGGGCTGAATATTATTCTTGGTGCAGAGAATTTTGTGCATAGTAGAACGTAGATACCTGGTGCAATGGGCTTTTGTACTTGAATGTTTGTAGAATACTTGGCCTTTTGTGGGTTCCTGTTCTTTATTTTTCTTTACAATACTTGGGCCTTTTATTGGGTTCCAATTTGTACTTCCATTGCTAACTCTTCAGTAATAAATAATAATAAATAATCATATTTAGTGCAAATAATTATTTTTAACTAACAAGAATAAGTACTAGTGTAATTATTTGCATGTGTTATATATAATATGAAACATCTTTTAGCCAACATTACGCCTAATCAAGTTAGTTTGGGACTAAGTGGTTATTGTATTTAATGGTTGGCCTTAGACTCATTATTAGCATTTTTCGTGGGCACTTTAATATGATCAGTACCGAGAATTCTAAATTTTGTATTTCTCTTGCGTTTTGGCTGGTTATATATGAGGTCGGGGTCTTAGTAAAAATCCCACGATCTAAAAAAAAAAAGTTACTTACAGAGCAATTCTTTTCTGGTGTCAAACAGGTTTCGAGTTTCGACTAGCTTAAGGAGAATATTTATCAAAGTTATCTTTTGCACAAGTTAATTAGGGAAAGATTTATATTTCATATAAATTAAAGTTTTCCTTAATTACTAAATTAAAATAAATTGTTAGAGTTTGACGTATTAAATTCATATATATTATTAATGAGATATTTAAATTAATTGTAAAATTTGAATAAATTATTAAAATTTGACATATTCAATTCATGCATGTATATATATTATATATTATTAATGAGATATTTAATATTAATAACAAAATTTATCCAATGTATTAAATAATTTGAGTGTAATTATGAATGCACATCCAGTAACCGATAAAAAGAAAATCAAATAAACTAAAATGAATAAAAAAAATTGGGCGAATTACATTTGAATACTCTTAAGTAATTTGCCCTAATTACAATGCAGTCTTTATTCTCTCAATTATTAACATATAGTACTTACGGTATGAAAGCTTGAGATTTGAGTGTAAGAATGTGTAGACCGTAAGTGACGGTGAACTCAGATAGATAGATAGATAGATAGATAGATAGATAGATAGATAGATAGATAGATAGATAGATAGATAGATGCTTTTAATTAGTAGAGTAGCTAAATATCATCTACAGCTCAAAGTTAATACGGCTAATTATGTATTTAAAACAAAGTAATCAGTGATTCCCAACAAAAGAGCCAAGGAGCATTAGAACTAGAGATTCAGTCATTTAGAACCACTTTCTGGCAATACCTGAAGAAAAGAAGAAAGAACATGTCACTAAACTAAACATTCCAACAAAACAAAATAAAATCAGCGTTAGTGATCTATCCAAGTGATTAGGTTACATTCAAAAATTTGATATTACACAACTAATTAATATTTACTATGCAGCACTGCACTGCTTGCTTTCAGGTAATTCTTACACATGCATGAAAATGAAAATCCGAGCCTAAGTCAGGAGTGCAACTCAAAAGCATAGATGTAGGTCAGAAATGCAAGTTGATACGTAGAAACACAACATCAATCTCTTAACATTTAGCACATTGATTGATAATTTTATGAAGAAGGAAGTAAAAAGGCAAAGAGATTACATGTTGCTTGTGTTAGTCTCGTCAAGTTGTGATACACGCATTCATTAAATTAATTTCAAAGAATAAATTAAAAACAGTAAATCTCTAAGATATCACTTTTAATCTCAGCGATTGCAGGTCGAGCTAGATATGCAGTGTGATGCCCCAAATTTTTGGCCGGACAGGTACGACGTCACGAGCATGCTATTTGTGTTTTAAATTATTTAATTTATGTAATTATGTGATAATTATGATGATTATTTGATTTATATGAAATTATTTGATGAGTTATATATGAATATAAAATTTGAACGTTTATACTTCTATGACTTCATTTTCAATCCATTTACGATCGAAATTCATTCCGATTTTTGTGCCAACTTACTATGCATGAGATATTTGATATATGAATGTATTTCCATGCCCGTTGTTTGTTTTTGGGTTCGTTTGTTGAGGTTTTTAACTATTGGTATTTATTGAGGAATTTAAGGACCTAAACGTTTTAGTGCACCTTAATTAGGTTTCGAGCGATATAACTTGAGTTCAGAAATTCGGATTCAAATTCCGTCACTACCGATGAACTCGTTTCGGGGATTCAGAGCCAATGAAACCAACATCATAATTTTCTAAACCCGTTTGCATCCCCGAAACTTCACCGAACCGAGTACCTTGTACCACAGTTGCCATCTTTGACTAATCTTGTACAGAGGCGAAGACAAAGTTCGAGAAGAATCAGGTTCATCGAATGAGCATGAGGCAGGAGATGAAGGGATTCCGGTAGATCTTGACATTCATAGTCGGGTGGGCGCCGGCCGGTCTTTCGACCAGATCCCCCTAAAAACCGTACGTGTGGGTCTCCCAGCATACGGCTCACGCCATTCGAGGTGGCCCAGCCCGGCATTCATTCGCAAATCCTTGGCCCAACGAAATTGGTGGAATACCAATGTGCTCTTGTTTACTGAGCAATTTGCAAGTCCTCCGTCCCAGATTCCATCGCCGTGGCCATCTGGTTCACCGCTAAGTTTGAAAAGTCCAAAGAGCGCAGACTAGCCACGGAGCTTGGATGATATTGACGAGAGCCAGACCGGAAATAAGAATCTTGTGGGCCCATGCCAACACCTTTAAGCCTCAAACCTTGACTCATACCGACCAGACTCATCTCTCTCTCTCTCTCCCCTATCTGCCCATTTCTAACTCCCCACTAGGGCTGTCAATTCGGGTGGGTCGGGTGGGTTCGGGTCGGGTTGGAGTAGGGGTATTATACAAAAAGGCCCAACCCGAACCTGACCCGAACCCGATTCCAACCCGCCCCTCTCAACCCGAACCTGAACCTGTCAGGTTAGGGTCGGGTTCGGGTTCACCTGATTTATTTTCAGGTCACCCGCTAACCCGAACCCGACCGGATGGACCCGAACCCGATGCGTTTTTTTTTCCTTCCCTTTTTTTTATCTTTTTTTGTGGAGCTTTTGTTTATTTTATGTCATGACTAAGTCCAATACATAAGTGCAATACAAAATGCAGGTTTATAGTTTCATAAAACTAAAACACAAACCAAATTCTTTCCCAAAGACAATACCAAACATTCAAAAACAATACAATTCATAGAAGCTTTGCATCATCATCTTCTTCCCAAAAAAAGTTCTTCACCAACTCATGCCACCTAAAAATAATAAGCAAGTTAATTAAAATAAGATTCTTTATAAATATTAAGAATTCACATATTAAATATATAAAAAAAATTACTTACCTATCAATCAACAACATAAGTAGCCGTAGTAGATTGATCATCGTCTTGATTCAAACACATAGCCATGATATTCTCGGTCAACTCTTCCAATTGGACATCATGCGAAACTACAAAAACAAAATATATTAAAGAACGTATTTTAACAACACAAATATTAATTAAAAAAGATTAATAAACTGGTGACAACTGACAAGCTTCTCTATTAATATCAATATTTATATATCATGTTTGATGAAACAGAAGCCAACATACTGTTCTTGCTGTTTTGCATTTGCATATTTCTATTGCATTTGCTTGCTGTTTGTATGCCGTATTAAAAGCAGGGCCTAAGAGGGATATCAACTTAATTACTCACTATCTCTGCAATTTTTCTCAACAATTGAATGAGATATCATATTTGAACCCCTTAGTTACAATTTGATTAACAATAAATGTTCCACTCAACTAAACCTCAATCAACAAAGCATATTATTTAAATTTAAGTGTTTCCATATCTCTGACAAAACACACAATCACAATTAAAGTACACAACAAACAAAATTATTCCGTTAAAACTCTGCAAATCAAGCTAATCAAACCATAATTGGTCGTCAATTATGCAATTAAGAGATTCAATCAGGAACACTCACCAAAATGATTAAAGAAGAAAAGATAGCATAAGATTTCTTTATTAAAAAGGTCAAAGCCCGATACATACATCATACATGCATCCCCTATCAGCATACACTTAATTCACCCATCTTTTTGTCCTGCAACTTCCAACTAATTTGAATCACTACTGTTCTGTTCTTTGCTTTGCGACTTTTTCCCATCGAAAAACAGAGAAACTACTATATTTATCATTAAAACAGTCGAATGAATGCATCTTTGAGTAAAACAACATTTCAGCAAGATCCATAAGGGGAATAAAAAAAAATAAAAAATAAAAAACAGATCAAAGTCAGATCCAAATCAATCAGCTCGAGCTCAAAAGTCACAGATCTACCCAAAATTGAAATGCGCAGATCACCCGAATCAACAAACACGAATGCTGGAGAATGGGACAGCGATGAGCGAGATTGAGGGGGGGAGAGAGAAAGAGAGAACATAAGAGAAGTTCGTACCTGATGCTCGTCGACGGTCGGCGGCGGCGGCAGCGGCAGGCGATGGTGGAGTTCTTGAAGAAAAGCAGCGCAGCTGATGGTGGAGTTCTTGGCAGAAAAGGGAAGAAAAACACTCTGTCTCTCCTCTCGGCGGCTGAGAAAATAGAAGGAAAAATAGGGTTTGGATTCAAATATACACCAATTTTTTCGGGTGGGTCGGGTCCGGGTTATAAGGTCACCTGAATTATTTTTCAGGTCAACCCGGGTCGACCCTAACCCTAATCTGTTTTTCTCTCTCCTCCCCGGGTTGGAATCGGGTCCGACCCGATTGGACCCGAACCCGATAGACCCCAACCCTAACCCGTAAATTAGGTCGGGTTCTTGGGTCGGGTTCTATTTTGACACCCCTAACTCTGAGAAACTATCATCCATAAGACTCAAACCCTAAAAAGACTCATCTTCTATATAAACAACTTAGGTAAACGTAAAAGGAATATCACAACAAAAAAGAGAGATAAAGTGAAGGAAAAGATTCAAATTAGCTAGCGCATCATTGCGCCATATTTAGGAACGAAAATCTTACTTCATTCCTTGCGTATAAGCTTAATCCAAAATCAAATCTTTTCTACCGGTGAAAGAAAGATGTTAAGGGAGCATATCAATCAACAATTGGACCTAGAAAGGAGGGTAAAAAATAGACTTTGTCACCCCAGAGATGGTGGAAAGACAAAGAGAAGCCTATGGACAAGACAGTCAAGCGCTTGCCGTGTTGCCGACCAATATGATGATGGACAACTCCGTACACTGGTGGAGATGATCACTGAGACACAGGATGCCCGAGTAGGCCCAGGCCAAATTTGGAGTCAGAACGGGACATCTGTTAGTTGCTTCTGAACACACATATTCGTCAACATAAACAATAAATGTCTAGAACTATTACTAACAATGTTCGTTTATGTGGTTAGAACCAAAAGTGGTTAGAACTATTACTAATAATTTTATGATAATTGTACTTACGACACATAAATGAACATCTAAATTAATCATAGGTTCTAAAACAACGATAAATTTAAACTTAATTTTCTTGTTGTATTCTTTCAGGACACATTGGTGACCCTTGTTGCATAGTCCTCGTATATTTTAAATGAGCTCATGCATCATTAAATCATCATCCAACAATCTAGTCGTTTCTTTAGGGGTCTGTGAGTTGTTTTGGGGCAGTCTGGCTCACCATTTCTTTTGTGTTACCGGTATGAACTGTCGTTGTGGTGTTCTTTGCCATCAAAAATTGCTTGTCTATGCAACGTGTTGTTTATGCTCTTCTGGTTGCCATTTTGGAGGTTGCCAAAGTGATTGGAATCTCTTTTCTCCCTTTCTGTAGTTTTCGAGACACGTAGGCACTTGTATCTTCTAGAGACGACCTCTCATCGTCACCAAAGTTGGCCTGTTCATCATTGTTTTTGAAATTGTCGCTGAAACATCAATTATATCATCAGATACATTAAAAATAATGTTATAAACTGTTATCTGTTTTTATCTTTATTTGTGGCAAAGTTGCACTGTCACCCGTTACCAGATGTTTTTAGACCCAAACTTGGGCTCCCATCATTGCGATGATTTTATTTGACTCGGTGCAGAGGTGCATGTTATTCTTTGCAAAATAGCTTGTTGTAAGTTCTTTTGGTTTTTGGCCTGAGCCTCTTGTTTCTCATTAATTTTTTGTCATAAGTCAGTTTGCTCACTATGTTCAGTAGGCCGCTATCCTCATGCCTTCGACATTCAAGTCAACCAATGCAATATCATGACAGACAGTGGAATTAGGGCCTGATTGCGAACATCATCAACAATAAGATGGCAGACGCTCCTAAATTATCGGTTTAGTTAGGGTTCCACTATTAAATCTAATACTAATTCTAGTCTTCCGAGGCTTCAAATGATCCAACTTGACACATGCATGGGCGTAGTCAGTCCTATTATAGTTGAAGGTACCTTAAAAAAATTCCAAGGGTTAAGGGATTTGGCACAATATCACGCAACATCTCGAGCTTAAAAATTGAATTTTGAGTGAAGTTAACCTAATCCAGACTAGGAATATTGAAGACCCAACCTTCAAATTGAATGTTGATGTCCACTTCAAGACGCTAAGAGGACACCCATCAAATGTACGAATTTGCCTTAACTAGATCTTAGAGTAACCCGCATCGCATCTTAAACTTATGAAACATGTTTGACATTGAGAACACCCAATTTGAACTCGCCCTTTAATTCTAACTCCATGAAGAGTTCATGGAAGCTCTCCATTTTCGGGGAGTTGTGAAAAAACTTGCCAATAAAGGCAAATTGGATGCATGCATTTTGATTTGAACGATTACTTTTCCCTTTATTATTTTTTTCTTCGTCTTTGTACAATTTTCTTTCTCATTTTATTCTCTATAATTTTTTTCGGACATTCTTTCTCAATTTCTCTATGACTTTCTTCTCTGACGATTAAACACTTCCCAATTTTGTTATCTGACAATGCTTAATCATGTTCGCGAACAAGTGAACCCTCCCAATAGTTGAGTTCAGATAACTCTTTCTCTAGTTTTCCAGTACTAGTTCCAATTTTTATATTCTCCTCCTGAATATTGACGAGCATAGTTATTTATTGTCGAACTTGCTTCTCTAGCTATGTATTTTGATGTTTAAGATCACCATCCATGCTCAAAACATCGACAACAATCACCTAAAATACACAAATACCATCATATTAGTTCAACGAATAATAACAACATATATTAAGTGTTGTCACTAAATGAATTACCTCATCGAGTAGTTTTTTTGAGTGCACTGGTATAACCCTTCCACAACATTCTATGCAGAGCCTCGATACACTGCATATACTCACGGTTAATAACTGGATAATCTATTTGGATGATAGAATGTGAAGTTGGTAAGGTACGATGAAGGGAAGAACATTTTGCGATAGTGGAAAATATTGGCTCCATAGGGTGTTCTAGTTATTCAGTGGCCTAAGTTCGATCAGGTTTTGGGCAAAGGGGGAGACTTCTAAGTCACCCCCTCTTCGTTGATGGTAGACAATGGGGCTTGCTTCCTTGCACCCAACGAAGGTTATTTAGACCTCATAAGTTTGGACGATGACTTTTGATTCAATTAAGCACTTTTTTGTTTTTTCGTGGGGACAACACATGCTGCACATATTTGTGCCAAAATCAGTTTGCACGTCTTTGGGAGCTGAGATTCATATACAAGAGAAACAAAAAAGATAAAAAATAATATTCAAATAAGGTGCGAATAAGTATGATATCATTAGACCCAAGTGGAAGGCTTACCTAACGGTGAAAGCCGCTTGGAAATGAAGCATAGCTTATTGTGGTCAAAGGAATTATAGTTAGATAATTTTTTGAACGAGAAAGGGTTGTTGGGGAAAGCGCCCTATAAAATTGATTAATTGGAATATATTTTGGGACTTTCCTTGCATCACAGAAAAAATCTTTGAATAATAAACGATTGATTATTTTCATATTCAAACACTTCTCTTTATATGAAACACGTGTTTTTTGTGTTTTCATTATGTGTGCACGTGTTACAATCCCTTAATCTCTAATGTTATTAGGGACTTTGTCATTACGTGAATGACACATGATCATTAAGTCCTAACTTAAGTCAGATTAGAAACTACTCCAAGTTGATGCGCCGAACGAATAGTGGGAGTGTCAATTAGGCTCGATTGGGACTTGCTCGTGGGATTTCATCCTTAAGAAGGATCATTCTATTTCATGGGGTGGAAAGTGCATGGTTGGTGCATACTTAACACATGAGGGTGGTCGTTATTCAGAATGAGCACATGAGGTGTCCTTTCTGAAAAGATTCCTAAATGGGAAAGGAAATATCCACTTAATTAGGTGGAAACTTTCAGATTACAAAGTATCTTACTGGTCAATAGCATGAGTAATTAATCCTTTGACTTAAGACTTCGACGAGCTCTTGAGAGAAATATTCCCTCAGAAATGTTTATTTAAATGTTGAGCGTTTCAAAGGAGTTTTGAGGAAATAATCCATCGAAAATGTTCACATATTTAAATCTTAAATTTTCCTATTATCCTCACTTATTTATTTCATAAGTAAATAAGTCTTGATATTATTTTTATATTTATTTATCAAAAAAATAATGTAAGATAATATCTCTTCTTTTATTTCTCAAATACATTCATAATAACTTTCAAAACTGAACTTGGTTCACAATGTCATAAACATATTATATCCAACATTTATTTAATTATATATATAATATATAATCACTTGCAAGGCTCGAAAAAGTCACATAAACGCTTTAGGTCATCACTATACCAAAATACTAAACTTCACCTTGTGCTTAGAAAAGAAAGGAGTGAGTGTGAGCAACACTATGTCATTGGCTCACCACCGGCAACCTCATCTGAAAAGAAAGCACGAAAGCCCAAGACTTAGACTCTATATAAACCAATTAAGACGCACGACCAATGTATGAATTATGAATGAACGCAAAATAATATGAAATGCATCACATAATTCACATAACATACCATATAACATTTATTTATAATTAATCATGCAATTAAATGCTAAACATTCAAGAAATTAACAATAAAAACTACAAAACAACATAATTAAGCAATTAAGAAGTGTTAACAACTCCTAGGTCTCGCGAAGATTGGGAAGGGCCTCGCCACTATAAAGGATGGTCATTCTCGTTCTCGTTCAAAAGTTCTGGAGTATGGGAACGGTCGTTCCGAGCTAAAGAAGAAAATTGGAATGGCCGTTCCTAACTACCCGAGCGTCTGTAAAAGAATTGCGGATTTTGTTCCTTGGGAACGACCCTTCCCAGCTTAGTACAAACTAGGAACTGTTATTCCTGTTTTCGAAAAATGATGTTGAAAAAATTAGCAAACGACTGTTCCAAAGTTAAAGTAGGGGCGGGATCTAGGGATGTAAACGAGTCGACCCTTGGGCTTTGTTCCCGGCTCGAGCTCGGCTCGCCAAGGCTCACGAGCTGCTCGGCTCTAGCTTGGCCAAAAGTGTATTTTTTGAATTAAAAAATAATTATTCTTAATAATTAAATATATTTATATATATAAATTAGTATATATGTATAATATTATATGTAAAATAAGTATTTATATATATATTAATTAATATATTTTTTTGGTTTAAATATTCAAGCTTGCGAGGCACGAGCCAAGAACAAAAGGGCTTAAGTTCAGCCGCAAGTTGGCTCGTGAGCTCGTTTACACCCCTAGAGGGAACGACCATTGCCTGGTTCCAAATGAAAAATTGGGCAGAAACTTTACAGACGCAAGGGAAGCTTGAAAATTGCCAAAAATGGCCAAAAACACCAACAAGAATAACACATGTATCAGAATCATGCTAATAATTCATATAAATCATATGGAACATGTAGCACCCTGGATGATGAGCGCCACATCCCCCACCAAGTATTCAATTTATAGATGAAATGGTAAATCCATGCATGAACCAAACAGGTGAATGGGTGACAAATAAAAGAACCCTAACTAAGTTGGGCTAACCCTTAAACCAATAATAAATAATTCAACAACATGAGCGAGTTAAGCGGAAGCATTAAATAAGTATTGTCGGGCAAGGCCTAAGTAAACAAGTATTGGCCACGAGCCTATAATGATGTATGAGCATGTCTAAATCCGGCTATGCCGTGGACGACAGACTTGGACTCTGATTTCACCCAAGAATTTATATACTTGGAAGAACTCTGAGGCTTTCCTAGATGAAAAAACAAGAACAAATGTGAACTCAAAGGCCAAAAAGGAAAATATGGGGCTTGGACCCTTTTGGCACTCCGACGCTCACTAGAAGGTGCGAAAGCAAGTGTATTGCGCATAAAGGAAAGGTGAACTTTATCTCACTGAGGAGATGACTTACATAGGTGAAGTTAGTGTCCACTGCATGTGAGTACACCTTCCTAAAGGTGTGGAACACGGTCTGCTCTCAGAGGGTGGAGATGGTGGCCGGAACAGTGCTTTTACGGATAAAGTACTCTTTTGTCCCTGCAAAGATGCCTGACACAGTCCTTTAGGTGGCTGCAATTAATGTGCACAGTGGTGGAGAGGATCCACATTTATTGCTCCAGTACGGCGAGCCTTAGGTCGTGAATGGGCAACATCTCCGACTACTTGGTTCGGCAAGGCCTCTGGGTCGGGGCTACCCGTATGATGGACATTGATGACCTATCCTCTTTTGGACCATGTGCGGGGTCGGCTGCTAGGGGTGCCCTGTGTCGGAAGAAAAACTTTCTCTCCATGTCGGCTACCACGTGGCGTGAGCTCCGTGGATCCCAGTTTCTCCCTTATCAATGTACAATAACCAAAATATAATCAAGTATCAATACATGTAATATACTCCAACTAGACGCCAAAATAAAGACTCGATAGACTCTATTTCCCCGCTAGTAAGAACCTGCAAAAGTTGCAAGTGAGGAGGAGTCAGTCCATGAAGACTAAGTGAGGGGTGTTTATATATATCACATAACATGCAACCTGTAATTAGAAGGAAAGTTTTAGCGATAGTTAAGGAAGACTTCAATACTTGGAATTATAAGTATCAATTAATTATCAGGTTCCTTAGGCAATCAGTGACCCGACGGGAGGGTTAACTCCATCCAAACTCCAACAGCGTACAATGATTAAGTGTGGGGTATCATGCAAGTTCAGTAACAGACAAATAGTTAACAGTATTCAATATCCACCTTCTTCCATGGTCGGTGATCGGGTTTGCAAGGCCCAAGCCACCTCAGTACAATATGAGTCAGGGGCTCATGACTCCTACCCGCTCCTTTGATGGTATGGGAACCACCGACTCAGGAATACCTCGCCTTCCCGTCTCCTAGGTCGTGCAAAAATATTCCCAATAGGTACTACGTGTAAAGGTTCTTTCCGACGGTCTGACGTCGTTTTGGTCGCCAATCCCATGTTACCCCTTAGGCCCCAATCAATACAATGCAGTGTCTCGCCAAAATAGTACGGTAGTAGGTTTTCATTGAAAATATGATTAATTTATAAAACCTTTACACTTTTAGAAAACTTATAGATATAATATACTTTTTGGGCAAAACAATCACATTGGGTTATACGGGTTTTTAAATATTTAAAGAAAACCTCTCCTTGAGAGAAAAGAAGGGAATGAGCTATGAGCCTACTCACCGAACCCTGGGTCGACCTCTGAATAAGAAAAGAGAGAACACTAATGAGAATTGAACTCCATGAACTAATTAAATGACAAAAACGTGCTTATACATGTCATGATATGAACAATATGTTGAATTATCATGATTATGTTGCAAATAAGTTATATGAGATCACATAATAGCATAAAGACGATGTAAAGTGATAAATAATTAAAGTGCAAAAGTACCCTTCTCAGGCGTCCATCCCGGTAGGGACAGTTTTCAGTTCAAAATGGATCTCGGCCAGGACAAGCTTCTAGTAGCCTGTCTGCACAAGCATCCCGGCCATGACAAAAATCTTCCCGGTTGGGACAGTCGTCCAGACAACCTTCTGTTCAGGGGGATCCCGGCTGGGATGGGTTTTAGTTAAAAAGGTGTCCTGGCCGGGACGACACTCCAGTAGCAAAACTGGATGATCATCCCAGATGGGACAAAAACTATCCTGGGCCGGGATGAGCCACTGCCTCATTTCATCCCTACTGGAACAAGTGATCCCGGCCGGGATTGTGTTCAGTTAAAAAGGGATCCCGACCAGGATCCTCTATTCAAAACTGGGGATCAATTTTGGCAGCTTTGAAACCACAACCCAAAACAACCAAAGTCAACACGAAAGATGCAAATCACTTAAAAATAAACTTATATCAATTATACATAACTCATATAACAATTGTACATCAAAAGGGGCAAGTTTACATACATAAAAGTATCACATTTCAACCAACAAACCCTCATTTAATTCAAATGCATTCATATCCATCAACTATCAAGATTCTTGCATTAACTTCACATATATACACATAATCATGCTTATACACTTAGGAACAAGATATCATTCATCAATCATCAATTCATCAACAACCCTTCAAAATATACACAAACCCACAAACACTTATATGTACAAGTACACACCTTAAGCGAGAAATGAAGAAGAAGAAGAACGAGAAAGAGTGAGTAACGGTGAAGCTCCGACGACTCTCCGGCTAACAGTGGTGGCGCACAGCGGTGAGGTGGGGATGGAATCCTCTGTCCAAGCTTGTGTGAGTGTTGTGTTGGGGAAGAATGAAATGTGTATGTATAAAATGTAATGTATATGATATAACTATATTAGTATAAGGTATAATTAAGTCGCTAGTTGCAATTAAGTCATTTTATTTACAAGTTAATGTAATTGGGTCCATGAATATATGAATGCTACAATCAAGTCATCACATAAGTTTTCAATTAAGTGAAATAAGTCCAATCGAAGTTAATTCCACATTTAAATTACCATTTTCATAATAAAATGTGATCGAAATAAATAAATATCCTAACTCTCGTAAAACCACTCGCATAGCACGCATACCTGGAAAGTGAGAACACAGGGCGTCATAGAACATGTTTGGATGCATATAACTCAATAAAACCAAGAATCAAAGCCAAATTCATCAAGTCCATTTTCAAGCATATTACAAGCTCATTAATGGCAACAACTTAAATACTCAACTACCAACCAATTCCTTGCAATAAATACAAAAAATTTGTTTACGCAAATTTTCGTTGAATCTACAATAAATAAGTGAAAAATGCAAGAAAATAGGGAAATAAAAAATTAATTGATTAATGTAAAAAAGTGTTACAATCTCTGTAAAGTCCTCTGATTCTTCTCTACCAGTGGATTTGTGGCCTTGATGCTTGATATCGAATCAAACATAGAACTTGGCTAGAAGTGTTGGCTCGTTGCACGTATAGTACTTCGGGATTGCAAGTGGCAGCAACTCGAAGATTTGAGAGCTTGAACGCCTTTTGTTCTTGAGAGTTTGATGAGTTCAGCTCTTTTGTGATTTATGATTTTTTTTAAGGAATTTGTAACCTTAGAATCTCTATTTATAGATTTTCGATTATTCTCTTGGGCTTTATGGGGTTGGACCTAAATTTAAAGACCACACAATAAATAAGTGGGTTTTATTATTTATTGGATTATCTTTTAATCCATTTAATTAATGCAAGGATAAAAATATAAGTCTACATTTGTTTTTTTTTTTTATATCTTGAATCAAATATTTAAGCCCAAATTTATTATGGACTCATGATAAAAATTAATAATCAATAGTCGATTTACTTGGACCACCAATTAATAATTTATTTCGATTTTTGGATGTCAACATTTATATTTCACAGGCTAATTCGTCCACCATGCACAAGTCCACAAACAATAAAATAAATCTTTACTCGTGAAACCCAATCAAATCATACAAACAAAACAATCATGACAGCATATGTTTGCTGGGAAATGGTACTCTTCAACATCCCTCAAATTTGTATTTTTGTTAATTTATTCAATCGTGTATTTCGTTATTTGAATCATACTATCCTTACAAATCCGAACTCTCATACAAAGTCAAATACAAGATGTTGTCAATTAAATTATTCAAAATACGTGCTGTAATATTCGAAAAGTGAATCAAAAGAGTAGATGTGTTTCTAGCGTTTGTTAGGCCATATAAAGGATAATCTTATAAGCCGCCACCAATCCAAGTATCCACACAAAAGACTTGGTAGGCGAGAGTTCACCGGCTGAAGAATTATTCGGAGATTCAGGCGCCGGGGAAGGAGAGGGTTCATTCAGTGATCTTGGCACTGGGGAAGGAGCGGATACATTCGGTGATCCAGGAACCGGGGAAGGAGCAGGTTCGGGTCCAAGAGGGGACACCGTGATGACGAGCTTCATCCCTTGGCTGCAATGGCCTTCTACTCCACAAATGTACCACTTTTTTCCTGGGCTTGAAAGGGTAAAAGTCTCCTGCCCGCTCTGGTAAGGGGGTGTTGATGCATTTGTATTGACACAACTCTTGAAGTCACTTCCATTCACCTTGACAACATTATGGGTACTATTGTCGTACATGAACACTGCAATCCATGCAACAGATTACATTAGATATTTATTCTAAATTACATTTTGTTTTCCCATTTTGTGGTTGTTAATTTTCTAATTTTATTTCTTACGATTCATTTAAGATAGATAGGAAATGGATTCTTCCTCCAGAAATGCAACAAAGAACCAAAGACCTGCATATATTTGAAGGATCATTTCATCTAAAAGTTTATGTAATTATTATTCATTTAATAATAAATGGGTAGAGGATTGAAGCGTATGTCCTATTTGGTCCGATACTCCAATACCAAAGTACATAATCATTTCGTCTAAAATCTAAGCTATACACTGCTTGAATTTTTTAAACTTACTGATGGTGTCACCAACACGAAAATCTTTCCCCTGTGCCCAATTGGTGTAATTGACACCTAATTTCCATCCCTGGTTATCTCCAACCATATAATCAGTGGCCAAAGCTGGAGCTACGACTACCGCAGAAATCATCACGATCAACAAAGCTTTGAAGCCCATCACCATTTTGTATTCAAAGTGTTAAACTTGTTTTGCTAAAAGTTCTAGATGAATTTGAAGTTAATACATTCATGTATTTATATGATCTATAGGAAAGTTGAGCAATAATGAAAAGCCCAGCTGGTGACTGTGACAGCATAGTTAAAGGCTCAAATACATAAACCCCTAACATAGGTAATACCAAATTAACAAAGCACACGTAGCTGTCTGCATCGGGCTCATATTGGTAAGAAGTTTCGTTCTTTGTAATGATTAACACAAAATAATGGACTAATTGTATATGTACGTGTTAAGCCAGTGTTTTACTATTGAGAAACATTCTTTGATAGCCGACCGAGGTTAAATACCTAAATTGTGTGGGCCTCAAAAAGTGGAATACTATGTTAGGAATTTAGAACTATATTCATATTTCATACACAAAATCAACAATCGAATTCTTTAATTTCCACTCGACCACATACCGTGTTATTATTAACTAATTTAAATTGAAGAACATTAACACAAGTAATTCTAATCCATTTTTTTTGTCAACCAGACCAATATAATTAATTAAGGGACAAGTGTTTTACATTTATCGTGGTTTTTAGAAGAATTAAAAATAACAACGAATTAAATGATAAGTGTAGTACACTTGTGTTTTAATTTATTGAAGTTCGGCCGAATAAAATTTGAGCAAAAATTTTTCATTGATGCAAGATATTTAATGAAACCGATAGAACAGTAGACAAATCATTCTTAAGTATATTAGAAATTAATTATAGATAAAGTGATGGGTAAAGATTGATGTATTCCATGATATATGTGAAAATAATTATCACCTAGCAATTTTGAACATTGGATGTGAGCAAAAGATAAATATTAAATTAAAACTTTCATGTTATTATTTAATTTATAATTATTTTTAATATAGTGAAAAAAATTATTAAATTAAAATGTTTATATTATTATTTCATTTCTAATTATTTTTAATATAGTTACAAATTTATGATAAATAAATGAATAAATTAAATAAGATAATATCAGATTGAGGAAAAAAAAAAGTGATATCTATACTATCTATACTATTATCAATAGAAACCTAATTTTGTCTCACAAGTGGAAGTTATTTTATGTATACTTACAAATTTCAAAATTTGGGAGAATGTAGCAAAACTCCCCAAGGCAAAAGATAAATTTGACATCACTCCCCATGGAAAAGTTCTCAATATTAACTCCCCAATTCAAATTTACAAATTGATTTCACTTCCCATTTTTGATAAAATTACCAAAATAACCTTTGAAAAAATATAAAATGATATAACACATCACTCTTCTCTCCCTCACAAACAATTTTTTTAACATAATACCTCATATACACGATTATATATTTTTATTTTGTATGCTATTACTTCAAAGTATAATTTTCATACTATATATATATGTATGTATGTATGTATGTATGTATGTATTATTTTGTAGGTGGATGGTGGGGTAAAAATTAACTATTGATTTATATTTTGAAGTATTAAGAAGAAACATTAAAGCATCCAAATTATAAGATAGATTCTATAAAGTTTCTGAAATATAAAATAGAGTATTCAAATTATAAAACATAGTATCCAAATTTAAAAGTAGATTATTATTTGTAAAAGTTAAACTATTCAGATTTAAAATTAAAATAATTGAAGGAAAAATGAAGAAAAAGAAAATAAAAAAGAGTATTGTTTGTAACAGTTAAAGTACTTACGATTTAAATAAGAGTATTATTTATAAAAGTTAAAGTATCTAAACTTATAATTAAAATATTGTTCATAAGCACTAAAGCATTTAAATTTAAAATTAGAATATTATTAGTAGTAAAAGTTAATATACTTAAATTTAAGATTGAAGTATGAAAAGAAAAAAGAAATAAGTAAGGGTGTTACAGTCAATTTAAGTAAGTAAAGAATGAAATCAAATTATAAATTTGAATTGGGAAGCTAGTAAAATTGTTTTTTGTTTTATATTTTTGTTTTTGTTTTTGTTTTTTTTTTACTGGAGGAGTAAACTAAATTATTTTTAATTGAGAGGGAATTACTAAAAATAGCTCCTTAAAATTTCTGTTTGTTGAATTTAATAATTTAGAATTAAGGTTAAAATGGACAATTCTTATTTTTTTTTTTTTTGGTAATGAGAAAGATGAGAAAATCACTCTTTCTCGGAAAGAAGCCCAACTAAAGAAGGGGGAGGTTCACACCAAATCATCCTATCGTCGACTAAAATATGACCAAGCTTCGCCAAG
>JBBMKE010424255.1:0-10729 GCA_037834125.1 Lippia alba | reverse complement strand
GTGAGGTCTCGATAACGGGTGGTCAAAATATTTTGTACGTTCGGTGATTGCATAAAATGTGCTAAAGAGTAATACTCATACGGACTTTTATGTATGGTACATGGAGCGCCCCCACTAGATAAGGAAAGAGCGGCGCCCCAAACCCCTCACCAATTATACTAACTTAACCATCCTCCGATTAATGTCAATACTAATTACATACTTTGGGAATCAGTATTAGTGATGTCATTGGCGTCCATCTCCTGAGCATCACTGTTACACATTACCGTCGGGCCCATAACACGAACAAGATTACTTGCATTTTAATAGTTTAGCATTTGGAATATCTTTGTTATGTTAATAATAACATGATTTAGAAAAACATGAACAAGATAACTTTAAACAAGCATGCGTGTGAACTTAAACAAGCATGCAAGGATCTTTAAACAACAAATACAAGGATCTTTGAGCTTGGAAAAAATTTGCTTTTGAGCATTGAATACATTTGGAGTATAGTTTGATCATTTCAAGGGTTGTCCTAAGAAGGGAATAGATCAAAACAAGGGTTGTAAAACTCTAGGCTTAGTTTTCAAAACATTTAACACTATAAAAATAATCATGCTTCAAGTTGGAAATAGTTTAACCTCACCTAGCAAGAACAATAGGTAGGTGGGTAGATTTCTCGGTGCTTTGGGGATCCCACTGCTCAACTTTAACTTCTGTAAGTGGTGTACTAAAATGATGTTAAGAACTAAGACTTGCTCAACTTTAACTTCTGTAAGTGGTGTACTAAAGTGATGTTAAGAACTAAGACTTCTACCATGATGCACATGAATGCTAACAATCAAGTAAGGAAAGGTACATAAAGGAAGTGATTAAAGTGATTTGTTCTTAAACGTGACACTGTGATCTACTATAAATGATTAGATATTAATCAAATTCTGAATCTAAACATAAACCCTAAGGTTATAAAACAATTCCACGAAAGAAAATACAATTTAGACCCCGTATTTGAAAACCCTAAGTTTAAATGTCTAATACGAAAACTCAAGTTATATTTTTGTTGTTTTACTATTTAAAGTCACTATTCAATTTTACTATTTAAGGTTTCTATTCATGATTAATATTCACATGTCGGGTCAAAGGGTTGGTATCAACCCACATACTAAACACACACACATGATATACACACATACACACACCTAAGCAAGTTAGGATCTTGATTATAACCTATGCTTGAAACTCATGTTGTTACAAACAAGTGTGATCTAGGTTGAAGGTATAATCTAAGGTTACAAGGTCTAACTAAAATGTAACATAAGGTTATGAAACACTATTTCATCATAGGTTATAAGATCATACACGATTCAAGAATATAACATATGTGTGTGTGATGCCCCGTCTGTTCGGCGTACACGTATGTTGTCACGTGTCGATAAATGCGCATTTAAATTATTTATTTATTCTTTTATATGTTTATCTTGTGATATATCTGAAGCTTGAATGGGTTAAATTCTTGAATTTGATCAATTTGCACTTTGACTCTGAATATGGTTCGTTCGACTTAGAATTTGATTCCGAATTTGATGAATATGAGATATGCTTGAGATATATGTTATTTGGACTTAATTTTATGGTATTTGAATATGTTAGGGTGGATTTGAATATAGGACTTGGGCCTATTTGTTAATTTTCGAAGTTTTGGACCTAAAATGTAATTAAGGTATTTTAGGGCCCTTTTCGTATAACTTAAGTTTGAAAATTCGGATTCGAATTCTGACACAGCTGTTGGATCCATTTTGATGACGTGAGTCCAATAGAACTAGCCTTGTATTTTTATGAATCCGTTTGGACCCCTTTTTGATTTAAAATCCAATCCGAACGGACTGAATTATTTGAACCTGCCCGTTTTAGCTCTTAAAGAGCTGAAACTATTCCCATTTCTCCCCTATTTGAAATGTGAAGCACCTAAGAGAAGGACAAGGAATATTTCTTCAAGACCTAGCTTCCTCCCACCTTCAAAGCTCAAGTTTGTGTTCTTCGTTCACTTCTCTAGCTAACCGAGGTAAGATTCTGACTCCCCTTAACGTGTGCTTTCTTCTCATACCACTTTCTCTCCTAGAATCCATGGATGTATGAAGCTTGAAGAAGATGATGAATAGTACCATTTTGTGAAAAACTGAAAGTATTCCTTGAATATGAATTTCTTCGCTCTAAACTTGACATATGTTGATTATTTGATGCATTTATGCCCATATCTTGCTTGGTTGTTGGAGAAATCTTGAAACCCATTCAATGAGCTTGAAAATGCATTAATGTCATCTTGGTTGAAAGTTGTTTTCATGAGCTAATGTTGAGATTAATTGATTAAGCATGCTTTAATGACCTTAAATCTAGGTTTTGGAGATGGATTTTTGGAGAACTTTGATGTCACTTTATTGCTTGCTTTGCCTTGTTTTTTATCTCATTTTTTTAGCTTTTCACGCAGATTTGGAGCCCTTCTTCTAGACCTTAGAACGATCGTTCATGGCCCAAGATTTGAGCTTGAGAATGGCCGTTCGTGAGGTGATGGCTTGGGACCGTTCGATTTTTTGCTCTGTTTTGGGCTGAACGATCGTTCAAGCATTCAGGGTGGACTTTTACCACCCTGAATGACAGTTCACCCCTCCAGTGCATGTTTATGTGTTGTTTTGTCTGTTAACTTATTTATTTCGCCTTTTTCTTCCCCGATCTTGATCCTAACATGTTTTGAGCTTATGTATGCATATGAAATGATATGATATGATGTATTATGTGTTTATATGGTATGTTATTTATATAAACTTGTTAGGTGCATCTATTTATCTAAGTCTTGAATGTATATGACTTGCATTGCATGATTTGCATTCATACACACTCGTAGCATCTCAACGGTTCATATTGAGTCTAAGTGTGTCTTTTGTGTTTGTTTTGTTCAGAGGAGCATCCCCGTTGGTGACGAGGCCACTCAGTAGGCATTGTTTGATCTCTTTTTATTACACTACATTTGCTTAGGTGAGATTTTCTTTCTTTTAGTTAGATTGACCTACAACACTACGTGTATTTTGAGCCAGCATGCGAACTACGTATATTGTGTATAGATATGTGTGAAATATGCACTTTGGTAACTCGTTCCATTTGCTATGAAAATCTTGAAAACGCTTTTATGTATATGTAAGCTATTTTCATTTATTTTTCAAAATTGGTTAATGTGAGTATGTTTATAGTGAGATTTAATCTTGAAAGATAGATTTGGTATGTTAGAAATTTGGATTTATATGGGACCCGGAGATGTGGATAAGGAGCAACCGAGACGACCATGTGATCACCAGACACATCTCCTGCACATATTTTTTTTGGCAGGGTTTGCCCAACCTCTGGAGGTTGAGGGGAAGGTAGGTTTTCTTGAGCCGATGAAGACACCATCGAAAGAACGGGTAGGAGTAATTAGCCCCCATCTCAGTACAAAATTTGAACCGATGGTCTACGACTTGCTTCCCTTTCCATCATTTGGACGAGAAGATGATTTGTTTGTTTGGTTTTGTTTGGTAAGTTTGAATTTGAGGAGTTTGGATGAGAGAACTTGTACTCGCCGAGTTAGTTTGATTTTGATTTGGTTCGTGAAATATGAATGAATTCTTAATTACTAAAAATTGGTTGATTTGGCCAGCGGCCCTAAACTCTCTTATACATCTATTATCATGGCAAATATTTTAGAATGTAAAAGTCATACCCCAGTTCATGAACTTTCGGCTTTAATATTTGTTATGCTCATATGTATATGTATGGGTGTATGTGTTAGACCCCCCACAGTTGTTAGGACTGACCCCTCCTTGTTTTTTTCTTTTTTCCCTTGTTCTTGAGTTGCAGGTACATGTTGGTTTGAGCTAGGTGACAAGTTATTAGATTCTTACTTGTAGTGTAGCTCGAGTCTACATTTTCATTCATAACTTGTTTAAATTTATGTACTGATGATATCTTATAGTATGGATTTGAATACTTTTCATATCCTTAGTTGGAGAATTATGTTTCGATTCTTTTGGCCCATGGTGGGCATATTGATTTATGATTTGTATATGGTATATGTATATGCTTGATGATGATATGTTTATATTTATGTTTAAATCGCTTCCGCGCTTGTATGCTTATTTGATGCACGAGTTGTATGAGAGTCTAGATCACCTAGCTTATGTTTGATTTTGTTTGTCTCCCGTTAGCTATTGTTTAGCGTGTGTGTGGACTTTCCATTACGTTACACATGTCTAACTCTAATGCGGGAGATATGGTACCCATCGCTTGGGATGTTACATCCTTAAGTGGTATCGAAGCTCTAGGTTGCAGAAACAAAGCTCTAGTATCGTGTGGAGTCCGTCTAGGCCATTAGCATAGGATTATGTACTTATTTGCATATATTTGCACCTTATGTGACCTAATTGTATTAATTGTTCTTGTTCACATGAACATGTACTAAACCCCATGCATCGATGCTTATCTTAATTTGTGCTTTTTCAGGATGCCATTTCGATGCGGAGACCATGAGCAATCACCTCCTCTCAACTATCCTCCTCCGCCACCACCACTCAATATAGAGAATATTGTTCAAACCTTATTGAATCAACTTCAAGAAAACCAATGACAACAAACACCAACCGGTGAAGGACAAGTTTCTTCAGCTTATAAAGAGTTTAAAAAAAATAACCCTCCAAAATGGTTTGAAGGCGATGATATCAAGTCCGAAGAGTAGCTATTGAAAATTGTGGGTATTTGGGAGATATGCCTGGGAACTTCTCAAGAAAAGGCGATTTGTACCTCCTGATTCATATAAGGCCAAACTTCCAATGACTTGTGAGAGCAAGGTTGGTAAGGAAAGGAGAATAGTTCAATTGGGAAAGCTTTATCCCACGACAAGTATATTCCACCGAGTGCTCAGGAAATGAGGCTTCAAAAATTTTAGGATCTTAAGAAAAGGTCAAGGTCCATTGATGACTATACTAGAATTTGAGAGGCTTGCACCATATGCTTCTCGCAGGACCAATTGAAGGCTCAAAGTTTTATGCAAGGACTTAGGGTAGACATTCAACAAGGCCTCCAAGCTTCTACGGTTAACATATGAGCCAAGGCTACAAGGAAGGTGGTTTAAGTAGAGGCCCAAAAGCAGAGGTTGATGGCCCCAACTTTCACTTGGGGCACGATTCGTGTTCTAAATAAAACTTGGAAAAGAGGCCTGCACCTCAAGGTGGGCCTTCAATCTTCAAGCCCCAAGGATTCAACACCACCACCAATAATAAGAAGCCTCGACTTTCGGGACTAGCTCCGGTACCCGCTCTACCGACACTTATATATTGCACTTATTACCAAGATTCGAACCACACTGAGGAGAAGTATAGAAGGAAGATGGGGAAATGCTTTGGGTGTGGAGAACTTGGGCACATAGTTAATGCATGCTCACACAACAAGAATTCGAGACCTATGAATACCGTGGCTCCAAGACCCCTAATACAAGCTCGAGCCTATGCTTTGGAGGGTGAAGAAAAGAATGCAGAGGTTGGTGCCACTACCATTATAGAAGGTACTATAAACATACATGACATCTTATTACATGCATTATTTGATTCGGGGGCAACCCATTTTTTTATTGCCTCTCAACTTGCTCCTACTTTGTGCTTGCCAGTTGTGTGTTGATGATTCTTATGTTATAAGCTCTCCTCTTGGAGTTTGGCGAACAACTGAGTGTTCCGGGAGTATCCTTGAGTATTGAAGGCCAAGATGTGACGCCCCGTCCATTCATCCGTATAGGTATGTCGTCACATGAGAGTTTAATTACGCGTTTATGTCATTTAAATTCCTATTATATGATTTAAGTGCTTTATAAACTGTTATATGTGAATTAAATGATTTAAATGTGAAATTTCAATATTTGATTATATGTCACTATATGATAAATTATGAATTTGCATGTCGGAGTTTGAATTTTATTATTCAAAATGATTTATGTTTTGTGTGGACTTAATTACAATTTATTTGAATTGTTTGGGGTTATATTGAAAAGTAGGACTTTGGTGTGTT
The DNA here is from genome assembly GCA_037834125.1 of Lippia alba. Taxonomy (NCBI): domain Eukaryota; kingdom Viridiplantae; phylum Streptophyta; class Magnoliopsida; order Lamiales; family Verbenaceae; genus Lippia; species Lippia alba. The sequence goes on along the minus strand of JBBMKE010424255.1, from coordinate 4,666 downwards.
TGTAAATTTTTGAAAGTTTTTGGGCTTATTTATAATTAGATTATTTTGGGCCCATTTGTGCCACTATAAGCTCGGGAATTCCGATTCAAATTTTGACATTGTCGTTGGATTAGACCTTTAAGGTTTTCCATCAATCCTAAATTTCAGCCCAGTCAACAACAATAAAAAAAATTTAAGATAGTATATTAATTATTTCTTTTAAGGTTAGCCCTCTAAAGTTTTCCACCAATCCTCAGTCAGCGACAATCAAGAAAATATAAGTATAAAGTAATATATTAATCAACTCAATTTATATTATAAAGTAACATATTAATTAACTCAATCACAGGTGATCCAGAAAATTTGATGCCCTTTAAAGTTTTCCACTGATTCTTCTTCCTTGATGGCCAAACACCTAAACTTCCTTCCCCCTTCCCTCAATCCATTCATCATCTGCCACCCTAGTGCTACCGCTATCTTGTGTCAACTCAATCACGAAATTGGCCAAGCCGAACATGGATGTCGGCCACCTTCTCTTAGTGCTTGGCCTTTTTCTCACTGATCTTTCTTTCTTTTTCCTTACAATTCTCCTATGCATTTCTCATCTTTTTGAAATTTGGTTGAGGTAAACTGCCCAAGTCGACTTGGCTTAATTCGTTCATGAACTTAACTAAGTCGTGCATCAAGTTGGAGACCAAATTGTGAGTAGAGGAGATGCAAGATCATGTTTGAACTTCAACTCCCTATCCATAGAGAAGGCGTCCATGAAGATGCTTATCCATAAAGGGTAGGGTTAAAAACCAGGTTTGATTCGTTAGTTTTTGCTGATTGTAATTTGTAGGTCGTGAATCATCTATTGCCAATAATTTAATGTGTAATATTTGTGTGTAAAATATAAGAGTTTTAGGGGAGCATATGTATAAAAGTTGCATATAAGAATTTTAGGAGAAACGTGGAGAAAGAAAAAGAGTTTGAATTAAAAATTTCTGAAAAAGAAGTAGAAGTTTAGAGAAAAAAAAGGAGTTTAACTCAAAATAACATTTAAAAGAAAAACCCAACCTTGTTTTAAACCTTGTGCTTCCTTGCTCAAGTAGTTTCGTTTGATCCTCATTCCATGAACAACAATGATCATATTTCCATTCAATCTCCTATCTCAAATCGTCAGTCAAGCCAAGTTGATAATATGTTAAATGGTGCATGCTTAACTAACCAGAACAACTTGAGACACATTTTTACCCCATGAAATGTGATTTCGGTGAGTCCTCTGATGGTGAAGGTAATTAATCGTCTTTTATCATTTCCATTTGGATGTCATTTACTTACAATAATTAAGTGAATCCACGTATCAGTATATTCCGTTACTTTCAATAAACATCTGAATATTTGCACTATGTATTGTAGAGGACCACGTAAATGACGTTTCATTATCCATCAACGAAGTAACACTTACAACGTGTAAGTTAAATTGTAAATTATTTTTTTTTGTTATTCTTGATAAAGTATAGTTGAAGTCACGAATAAGTCCCCATTCTTGATCCATAGGAAAGTTCCGAGAAACATGGAATTTTGGACCCCAAGTGAAAGTTGTTGCTATTGTAGAGCGATCTTTTGGTATGAGGAAAGATCCATGAAGAGCAAAAATCCAATGTCTCCAAAATTTTCAATTTGTTGTAGAGAGGGGAAAGTCCAACTACCATCACTTAAAGACGCTCTAAACTTTTTGAAAGAGTTGTTAGACCATTCAAGTGGGCGTAGAAATAAAAAGTTCAAATAGAATATTAGAACTTACAACTCAATATTTGCATTCACATCTACTGGTGGAACCGTAAATAGAGGCATAAATAATGGTAGTGGATGTTATATATACCACATAAATGGTTGAAATCATCATAAAATAGGTTCTCTTCTTCCTCCACTAGGCAAGGACTTGGTTTTTTCTCAATTGTATATATATAAACACTAAAAAATGAGGTCATAAACCAGATGTGGGCTATGAAGCTAACTGATAATAATACAAGACTTGATCCTATTATAGTACAAGGACTAAAAGACATGTTTGATGAAAATAATCCACTCGCCCAAAAATTTCGAATGGCTAGGGACCATTTTCAGGAGTTGCATCCAAATTTCATAGCGATGCAATATCTACTCCTTTTTCTATATGTAGAAGATGACTTTCGTACTGACATACCAATGAATACAGTTGGTAATGGTTAAGATAGTGCAAAGTCAAAATGGGTTACCATGTGTGAGTACTATGCTTATATGAACCAAAATAGAGAACATGAGGGAGAGACACTAATTCAAGACGGTCAATTATATTACCAATATATTGTTGATGCTTGGAATTTCATCGAGGAGAATAATTTTAATTGGATTCGAAGTAATCAAAAGAAGATCAGGGTAGAATTATGTTGAGGGTTATGTAAGTGATGCTGTTGTAGGAGGAGATACAACTCCTTCTTCAGTCGGTAGACGGTTAATATTGTCATTAAAATTTACAATTGGTCCGAGATATATGGTACAACATTATCAAGACGCCGTGAAAATTTGTATATGGATAGGCCCACCGGATATCTGTGTGACATTTACTTGCAATCTAAAGTGGCCTGAAATACATTAATTTTTTAACCTAATACCGGGTCGACATTACGAAGATACACCTGATGTTATTGTTAGAGTTTTGAAGATAAAATTGGATCAATTGATGACTGACCTGCATCATCGACAACATTTTGGTCGAGTTATGGTAGGTAATAATATATTTCTCTACACATTTCTATTTACTAAGTACATACTAGCACTGATTACACTATCAAATAATATTTAATGATTTTTGTTGCAATTTTTTTTGTAGCTATTTATACAATTGAGTCTCAGAAAAGAGGATTGCACACATCTTTCTATTTTTACATCCAAGGGATAAATATCCCACAATGGTAGAGATAGACAGGATTATTTCTGTTGAGCTACCAAATAAGAACTTAGATCATTTTGCGTATGAATACGCGGTACAATTTTATGATACATGGACCCTGTGTTGCTGGGATAACAAATTCACCGTGTATGATTGATAATAAATGTTCGAAGCATTATCCAAAGCAATTTCATGTTGAAACAACGGTTGGTGATAATGAATATCCAAAATATAAAAGGAGAAATGATGGGAAGAGAGCAAATAAAGAAGAGGTAGAAATCAATAACAGATAGGTTGTTCCTCATAATTTAGACTTGATTGTTAAGTATTAGGCATATATAAATGTTGAGTGGTGCAATCAAGAAAGGTCTATCAAGTATCTATTTAAGTATGTCAACAAGGGAACAGATCGGGCCACTGTAGTAATTGAAGAAAATGTGTCCTATGATGGAGTTAACCAAAATTCAGTAATATATGAGGTAGACGAAATAAAGACATATCTTGATTTGAGTTATATGTCTTTAGAGGCTTCATGGAGGATTTTCGATTTTGATATTCAATTTAGAAGGCCCTTGGTTGAGAGATTATCATTTCATCTGCAAGGTGAACAAACAATACTATTCAATGATGATGATGAGTTAGATAGTATTCTTAACCAAGCAAATATTGGAAAAATAATGTTTATAGAATGGAAGGAAGCAAATATAAAATATGAAGCTGCACGTGAATTAGCTTATGCATATTTCCCTGCAAAACGGGTATGGAATAAATCAAAAAGGGTTTGGCATGAGCGTAAAAAGGGACAGACCATTGGCAAAATGTATTGCACACCCATCTTCTGGTGAAAAGTTCTATTTGAGGATGTTGCTAAATGTTGTCAAAAGTGCACAATGTTATGATGATATTAAGACAAGAAATGGAATTATGCACAATTCATTCAAATCAGCTTGCCAAGTTTTAGGATTATTAGATGGTAATGATGAATAACATCAAGCTATGCAAAAAACAGATAGTTGGCAAACAAGACAACAATTAAGAGAATTATTTGTTACAATGTTGCTATTTTGTAAAGTTATCGATCCATTTCGACTATGGAAAAATAATTGGCAAAAACTTTTAAATGACAGTTTGCATCGAGAACGGCTTATTTGGATAAGCCCTAATCTGAATTTGACCACATATCAAATTCAAAATTATGACTTGTGTGAGATTGAAAAGCTGATGAATGGAAGTAATAGGTCACTAAAAGAATTCCTAACAATTTCATACCCGAACTTTGCCTTACAACATGAAGTAACTAATGTTTTGATTGTCAAGGAGATGAACTATGATAGAGATGAAATATGGAGAGAGCACATGGAACATTATAGTGGCTAAAACGCTGATCAAATAAGAGTGTATAACGATGTGCTTACTGCTGTGGAGTTCCGTGCCGATTCTAGTGGGATTTTTTTATTTATGGAAGTTGAAGAATAGGAAAACTTACTTGTGGAAGATGATCATTAGTCGATTGCGCTCACAAGGAAAAATTGTGTTACCTGTAACGTCTTTAGGTGCTTATGAATTTTATGATAATCCATTATTTTATGCACTATATTATATATATTAGTCTGATTATAACTTTCACACTAAATATTTATTTATATGGGAAAATTACATCTAGGTACCCTGCAGCTAGCTATAATTACAAATCAGGACCTATTCTTTCATTTTTTACATATGAGTCCCTATAGTTTGATTGCGTTTGAGGTCCCTACCTTCCGTTAGGGT
>JBBMKE010424225.1:0-10731 GCA_037834125.1 Lippia alba | reverse complement strand
AATGCCACTTTATGGGACCAAAAGTGAGTCAACTGCCACTCATGGGACCAAAACCGTATGTGACTCACTTTACGGGATGATTTGGATAATTTGCTCTAGTTATTATCACATTTTTGGATAGTGAAAAAAATTAATAAATAACAAAAATAAAAAAAGAGACCAAGAGACCATATTCCACTTGATATAAAAGTAAGGATAAAATATATATGTACATTCATATGATAGTGCTTAATTATAATATTATTATATTTAAATAACTTGGTATAAAAGACCTATCCATAATAAAAAGTGTTGATTTATATCTACTATTCTGACGATTAACTAAGGATTTCGTTTAAAATTTAATATTCCAAGGGATCTATGATTAACTAAGAATTTGTCCAAATTATTCTGATACAAAAAGACCCCTTTCTGCATTAGAAGCCATCGACTTAATTTGCTCCAAGAATAGGATAGCAACATGTTATCCTTGAATGGGTTTGCCTGCATGCAGAACCTGCTCCCTCGAAAATCTCTTTTCATATTCCATGTTTTGCTTAGAATTGTAGGCTTACAATTTACTGATATCGGGTATTTTAGTTGATTCTAATAATGTTTCTTCTATCTTAAAACAATATAAAAAGAGAGGAAGCTGTTAAACCGCCTTCTATCTTAAATATTTGGAAAGCTGTACATTTATGATTAGTGAATTTCAAAACATTTACTTCAGTGGAATTTGTATCACCTTTCTCCATAATTAATTATCTTGTAAAACTAAATTGCCTTAATTAATTACCAATACCAGTAATTAGGCAAATGGAAATTGGAAGGTTTTCTCAACTTATTGAGACCCCCGGAGTCCCAGAATTTGATGGGACAGAGACAGATTATTGATCATAATTGTTATTAACCTTATAAAGAGGGAAGCTGCAGGAGACTCTTGTAATTGTTATCACCACTCTTTCATTCCCAACTTCACAAAACCAGGAAAATGTCTGCTTCCTCTAACGACACTAAGTTCTCCTTGAAAGCCATGATAAATAAACAGGAAACAAAGGTACTTTTCGCAGAAGTGGATAGAGATTTTGCAGACATTCTCATAAGTTTCCTTACTTTACCTCTGGGAACTATTGTGAAATTACTGAAAAAACATTATGGTGATGAGGCACCTCTCATTGGAAGTCTAAACATTGTATATAATAGTGTTCAAAATCTGGATATGTCCAATTTTGGGACAGAGGCTGGCAAGCTCATGTTGCTCAATCCAAGAAATTCGTTTGAAGCTGAATGTCGGAGATTGAAACTGAATTTAGACGATACCGAACCCGCCAAGTACTACAAATGTGAAGACTTGGATTGTTACCATTGTGCTTACTCAAAAATAAGCATGTATTATGATACTGCTGTGTGTGGATGTGGGGGTAAAATGAACAGAGAAATAGATTATGAGGGAGAGGAAGAAAATACTAAAGCTGCTGATTCTGAGAAAGTTTTTACAGTGAAAACATCGTCTTTCTTAATCACCGATGATCTGAGGATGGTGCCTATGGCCACTGGATCCATAATTCAAACTCTGGCTGATCTCAACATTATGGAAGCCGATGATGCAGAGCAAAGAGTTGTAACCGTGGGATTTAACGAGGTAAGTTTTGTGATTCTTGGTTCTTTATCGATTAAATTTTATGTTCTATATTGTGGTGTATAATTTGTTTATTTGTGTGCATGATAAGATTATGGATTTGCTAAAGGGATCGTTACTCTCGCGTACCGCACTATCCGACCTCATTCTACAAAGAAAGGATTCCGATTTTGCTTTCATGTCTGGCTCATTGAAATTTGAACAGATTGCTCAGTTTAAGAATGAGAGAGAGAAAACTTCATCATCCCTTAACCAGAATATGAGTTTGAAAGTCATTATGCAAAAATCTAGCAATAGGGTATTGTTTGCTCATGCCGAGGATGATTTCATAGACTTTATCTTCAGTTTTCTCACGATTCCCTTAGGAGGTGTCGAATATCTTTTGGGAGGAAATACCTCTCTTAAGAATATAGACAGTTTGTACCGAAGCACGGCGAGTTTAGACAAGTATCTGATGGATCATGGTGAAGGAAGTGTGCTAAATCCCGATCTTCCTCCAATGTTTCTGTCAGAGAACCAGATTTTTCCTCTGACTGAACAAAATACTCCAGCACTATATTACTATAGAAACAACCGATCCGGTGAAGAGCATCTGTCTTCCCAAAAATTGTTCAACAAGAGTAAAAGGGCTACTTATCTCGATCCCAAAGGCCGCGGAAGTTTTGTTATGGGAGATGGAGTTTATATGGTGAGTGATGATTTAACTGTTGCACCTTTGTGTATGTCATCAACCCTTTCGGTTCTCAAGTCGATGAATATAAAGTTATCCGATGTCAGAGAAGTTGATGTTCGAATTGGCGTGAAAGAGGTAATGATTTCTAACATTTTGTTGTGTTTGAAGAAATATTTAAGATTTTGATGTGTAATGATCCTTATACTGAATCTTGCAGGGCTTCAGTATATTGAAAGCTTCCCTCACTTCGACTAGTGTTCTAACCACTGGCCTCAGTCACGTCTTATTGAAAGAGCCGAAGACGGAATCGTTAGTCTGAAATTTATGAACCTTAATTGTTAACTGCACAATAGCTATTTGGTGAGTAACTTCGCAAAAAGAAGTTTTATTTCCCTACATTTCGTGTAATTTGAAGTTTGAATTAATACAAGAATGCTGTCACAATTGAAGTTTGAAATCAGTTTATTCTGAGAATCATCGAACAACTGCAAATGCAGAAGGTTAGCTATTATTAACCCATCGAACAATTGCAATTGCAGAAGGTTAGCTATTATTGCCAATTGGTTAGATCCTTGAGTATTATTAAAGTTTTTTAGTACAAACTTAAAAGTCCCACAGAACTTTGGGCAATATTACTACCGATACACCGGCATGTTACCCCTGTTACATATTCAAGCATGTTTCATTCCCCTTAGATCATTGACATGTGACACTCAAACATTGATGTCTATCAAAGAACAAAGCTTCTATCTCCTTATGTATTTGTTTGACACTATTACTTTTGCGATGTTAGAAAAACAGCCTGCAACTAATATGACAAAAGCTCTAATGACAAGGTGGTCTCAAAGACTCAAACATGTCATTACTTGTGCATTTGACACCTTTATCAAAATGCAAACAATGGAAGTTTTGCTAGTGACTTTATAAGTTCATGTGTTTATTTATGATTATGAGGAGGGAGATGAGTTTTTAAAAGTTTGGCAAAATATGTTGGATTAGTGGTTGGAGAAGATTTTTAGGATTGAAGAAAAATGGGCACTAGTTTATGGACGGCAGATATAATACTACTCAACACAGTGAAAGTATGATCGAACAGTGTACTTAGAAAATATGTGAATTACAAACACAATTTATTACAAATTTCTCAACATTTTGATAGATTATTTGAGAATTATAGATATAAAGAGCTAAAGACAAATTTAAAGAGTCAGAGCATTCGAGTAGCTACTTTTTCTGTTGAAATTTTGAAGCATGCAACTACACTATTTATACACTTGAAGTGTTTTAGTTGTTTCAAAATTGAGGTATGCATGTGTACTATTCTAGAGTTGAATTGAGTAGTACAAATAGAGAAAATTATCAATAGATCACTTTGTTTGGAATGAATTATGAGCACATAGTAGTATACAATCAATCATCGAAATGTTTGAGATAAGGAACAACATGTTTATGGCTTTCTTGAGGTTTGTGAGATTAGAGATGGTTTTTGTTGGTGAATCTTGTGAAAGAAAATGAAGAATTCTGTTTGGTGTGTAAAGAAGAATTTGCTTAGAGAGAGAATTTTGTTCAGAGAGAATTATAGATAGGGCATTATTTTCTGTTAGGTAACCTCGTCAATTAAATAGAGGAAGAGAAGCTTTATTCTCTGATATAGAGATTAATGTTTGAGGGCCGGTTTACTTCACTTTTTGTAATGGTTTTGATACTAGCTAATTAACATAGTAAACAATAGATCTCTTAATTAACATAGTAAACAATAGATCTCTTAATTAACATAGTGTTTACTTCCACCTTTTAAATTGACTTGTATTTAAGTTAAAAATGAGGTGGTGTTTACTTTGAACTCCATAAGCCACTGAAATGGACAAAAAAGACTATATTGCCGTTTTTCTCATTATAAGTCCAGTGGTGATATATTTAGCCCTGAGATGCGTCACTTTGAAAACATATTCTGCAGCACAGGTACAAAATTTTACACATTATTTGCACTTACAATCCAAACTCAAGAATTCACATTTAACATTATGAATTCAAAACACAAATGATAAAAATGCATAAATTAGAAATAATTGGTCTGTATTTTTATGCATTTTTATTGTTTCTAATTTATGCAATTTTTTCATTTGTGTTTTGAAGGATATATTTTTATTGTATTAGTTAAATTTTGTGTTTATGTAGATAATGTTTCTATAAATTTTTGTATTTCATGTGTTAAACTCATTTATTCGGCTTATATAAATTTATTTGTGACGTCAGTATTTTATATGCATATTTCTATAATATAGGTTTTTTATGTATATTTTATAAATATGAGATTTTTTATGCTAAGCTACCTTTTAATTTAAAAACTCAAATTTTGGCGCGCGTTAGACACTAATCGTGTTTAGGTTCTCCAATTAATGCACATTTTAAAAAATACAGCATTTTTTATAGTAATTTTTTGAAACACAGAATTTTTTATAATAATTTGCTATAGCACAGGGCTGTTAGGTACAATTTACTTCGGAAAACAACAAGCTAAATTGAGGGGTTTTTTTTCTCTCTAAATATGGCGAGCTAAAATTTTGTAAAAAACATTTAAAAAGGACAAGAGACAAATCTGGCGTGAAATTGTGTTTGAGTGGCAATAGGAGTAATTTTGGACAATTCTTGTACTAAAGTGTCAAAAGCTTCCGCGATTAAAGTGATGGATTAGCTGAGAACAACTTTTTGAACATATTAATAGCCAGCCCATAAGCAGTAGTAACTAGTAAGGACAGGCTCGGTGGGGTTGACCAGGCCATATCCAAGGCAAAGTAAACGATGTTAAATGACATTTTATTTAAGTTAGGGATAATTACGAGCTGTCCCCTGAGGTTTGGCGATATTATAGATTGCCCCCTAAAGTTTGAGAAATTACGAACTCCCCCGACCTTTACACTCTCTTTTACAAATTTCACCTCCATTAATAACACCGTTAAAATTCAAATTTATATTCCAGAAATAGCCTCAGGGGTATATTGTAATTTTATTTAGAATTTAATGATATAATTTAATATTAGTTAATTTTGGATTTTTTTATTTAAAAGTTGTTATTTAATTTAATATTTTATATTATATTTATAAATATAAATTGAATTAAATATTTCATGCATATTTATTTGTATAAAATATGATAAGTTATAAATTCTCTCTTATATTTATATCTTAGTATTAAATATATTTTGTACAAGCCCATTTAAAATTAATTTAAAATAATTTATTTGCAATTATAACAAATTCTCTGTCAAAATAAAAATTTATATAAGAAAACCGCACAACTATCAATTAGTGCATTATCAAAACTTTTCCTCAAAATTAAAAATCATAACAAGCACACCAATATGAATAAATTATTGGTAAATTCACATAAATATCCGTTAGAGTCATTTAAATAATTATTTTAAACATCGAACATGCATGAGATCAAAATCTACAGAAAAATATTAGGCATACATTAACTCTAGGTATGAAATTAGTCTTATCATAAAAATATCAAAATTTTATTAAGTAGTTTATTGGGAAAAAAAATGCTAGTTACAAAAAATTCAAATACTTAAATCAAACCACCTAAAAATTTCAGTTCTTGCATTAACACCCTTACCTTTGGCTCTTAATTACATATACCCCCTTGAGTTTCAACATTTAGGAACATACTAGGATAACGGCCTAGGGGGGAGTTCGTAATTTCTCAAACCTCAGGAGGTAATCTGTAATATCGTCAAATTTGAGGGGGCTGTTCATAATTATCCCTTTAAGTAGAGATATATGCCATTGTAAAAGTGCCCTGAGTGCCTCACAATATTAACAGGGGGATGGAACATATGATTGAATAACAGGTGATCCCATGCCAATGAAACATGGGGCAAAGATAAAGATTAAGTCCCTATCACACATCAAGACTATCAGATCAGTCATGGGGTGCTCGTATAAAAGGTGCTGGTCCTCCGGACTATCTTGGCAGAGTCGTTTCCAATTTGAAGTACTAAAATAAGCAACAAGTGATTGCGTCATATCCGATGGCATCCTAAGGATTATTTCCGGCTTGAAAAGTCGCCAAGCACCTAGTGTAGTAGTATCTTCCCGGTTGAGTCGTAACGGCAATATACAGAAAACCGTCAAAATCAAATACATCAAAGTTACAATTTACAAACTAGCAATTAGATTGAATGATCATTACTCCACAATTTCGAGGGAGCGCCACAGATTAACTAACAATACCATAATTTATCACTAAATCAACAGGATTCAGAGTATATGCATTTATGAACTTGGAAACGAAAGACAGTTTTATATGTAATCATTTATGAAACAATTCATCTCCTCAAAATATCTCTTTTCAAGATTAATCAATCTCGTAAAATTTCCTGGTGAGACTCCTCAACTCCTGGAATTTGAAGGGTTAAATTTTTGTTTATAACTTTTGGCCTTATAAAAAGGCATAAATGGTTAGTCTCGTAGACCCATAAACTTTCACAAAATAACAGAATGTCTTCCGCAACTAAGAAATTCAGCTTCTCCTTGAAAGTCATGATAGATAAAGAAGAAACGAAGGTACTCTTTGCAGAAGCCGATAGCGATTTTGCTGACGTCTTATTGAGTTTCCTGACTTTGCCACTGGGGACGATTGTAAGACTACTGGAGAAGCACTATGGAGATAAAGCACCAAACTTTGGAAGCTTAAACACTCTGTACAACAGTTTATCAAATTTGGAAATTAGCCATTTTGGGACAGTTGCTGGCAAGTTGATGCTGCTGAATCCAAGAAGTTCAGCCGAAGCTGAATGTAGTAAACTGAAACTCAATATTTATGATATGAATCTCACAAAGTACTTTTCTTGTCAAAACGATAGCTGTAAGTCCTCAGACATAAGCATGCACGAATATACAAATATATGCAGTTGTGGGAAACTAATGAGAGAAATATGTGTTTCTGATTCAAAGACTAAAGCTGGTAGTGGTGTATTTACCACAAAAACAGTATCTTTCTTGATAATGGATGATCTAAAGCTGGTGCCTTTGCTCGCTGGATCTATTATTCATACCCTTCGCAATCTTGGCATTACCGACATAAATGGTACCAGGCAAATAGCTGTGACTGTTGGATTAAACGAGGTTAGTATTATCTTACATAATTGATTTTTGTTTCTTCACTCCACTCACCTATGTTATTTTCACGAAAGACCCCATGAAATAAAAATATCTCAACAAATATCCTATGGAACTTGAAAATTTTTAACTTATTGTTTGTTAATCATGCGCGGTAAGTGCCGCAGGGATTTTACTTTTCCTTGAAATGACTTTCACACCCCTCTACATTTAATTTGATCACTTGACTAATAAAAAGTTTGTGGAATTTTTCAAGCTAGTATACAAAATCTTGTGATTTGGGCAGTACTATATATTTTGAGGGAAAAAATAGAAATACTAATGTTTTATGTTGAAATATATATACCAGGATAACTCTTCTCTTTTACATTTTTGGCATTAGAGTTCAACCTAATTTGTTTTACATTTGTTTGGATGATCATGTTATGGATCTTCTCAAGTGGTCGTTATGCTCCCCGACTCCTCTAACGGACTTCTTTCTCCAGAAAACACGGATAAACTCCGCCATTAAAGTAAAATTTGAATCTGCCTCCTTAATGCAATATAATTCTAACTGTAAGAAGATCTGTTTGAAGGTCATGGTTAAAAAAATATACCAATAAGATCTTGTTTGCTCAAGCAGAGGAAGATTTCATAGATTTCCTCTTCAGTTTCCTCACCATTCCATTAGGGTCGGTTGAATATCTTCTCGGCAGCCAAACTGGTCTCAGGAATATAGACAACTTATACAGTACCATGGATAATTTGGACAAGTATCTGATTTCTGGTGTTAAACAAAGTCTGCTAAAACCCGGGCTTGCTCCAATGTATCTATCCAAGAACCAGTTATTGTCTCTTGAAGAACAAAAAGCTCCCCAAATATATTGCTGGAATGAGTATCGCAGGCATCGTAATACTTATTATAACTCAAAAATTTACTCATGTTCTCCTGGCGAAGATAGAAGTTCTGAGGCTCTAATTCTTATAGACCCGAAAGGTACTGGTGAAAGTTTCATGAAGGGACCAGGAATATATATGATTACTGATGATTTAACCGTTATACCTTTGTGTCTCTCTTCAACTCTTTCCATTCTCCAGTCCTACAAAATCATGTTATCTGATGTTGAAGAAGTGGAGATTGACATTGGTACGGAAGAGGTAATGATATATTCTTAAACTTTGATGTGTATAATCTTTCAGAAGTCTAATTAATAATTTGACTCTTTTTGTTTTGGCAGGGTTTAAGCATTCTGAAAGCATCTCTTACATCAAAATGTGCTTTGACAAATGGCCTCATTCATATCTTAATGAAACAGCCAAAGCTGGAAAAGTGAGTCTCAATCTGTGTTGGCCTTATGGGCTCCTTCACATTTAATCCTAATTACAACGCAATATATCATTATCGAGAAATTACATTTTAATCGGTATAAATTTAATTTGGGGATAATTACGAAACCCCCCTGAGATTTGACGAAAATACGGATTTCCCCCTGAGGTTTGAGAAATTATGGATTCCCCTTGACATGTTATCTCCTCTGTTAAAATTAACAGAATATGTGATTTTACCATTTTACCCCTCATATACTAAAACTTTGGGGGATACATGTAATGAAAATCCAAAAGCAAGGAGGTTAATAAGTATTGAAATTTTTGGGGGCTTTGATGTAAGTACTTGAATTTTGTGTTTATCTAGCATTTTTTTTCTTTTTTTTTTAATTTAGCTAAAATTGCTACTTAATGATATTTTGACGTTTTAATAATGCACCAATTTCATTCCTAAAGTTTATGAATACCAATTATTATTTTGAAAAAAACAATTAGAAATTAACAACATTATTCATATTGAAATCACCAATAGTTTATGTTTATATTGAAATGTTATTCGTATTTAAATTAAATTTATTAGAAATCACCAACGTTTAAAATATTTTTTTAATCAAAAAATTTTATAATTTTAAACAAAGTTTAAATAGACTTACAAATTTTCAAATTAAAAAATACAAATCTAACCAACATTTCAAACATATCCTTACAATTGTAATAGTATTACAAAATACCTCCCAAAGTTTCAATAGTATTACAAAATAACCACCAAAGTTTCAATATTATTACGATATACCCCCAAGGATAGGATTGGAATTTATAAAAATAATGTTGCTGATGTCATTAAAACTTAACGCCGTTAATAACGGTTGGGGGAATTTGTGAGAGAGAATGTAAACCTCAGGGGGGTGTTCGTAATTTCTCAAACCTCAGGGGGTCGTTCGTAATTATCCCTTTAATTTGTTTAATTTGAGGTCCCTTAACGGAAGTTGTAAAAGTACACTTATACCCCTAACGATTTTATGAGTGTTATATTGAATATATGACCAAAATTACAAAATCATTTCTAAAGTTTATAAATATAAACAAAATGATCCTTACAAATTATTAATTTAACAACAAATCAGGAATATTTTTTGAATGATATAATGGAACCATAGTGATCATAAACGGTTATTAAAATTAGGGACTAAAATATAATTTTTCAATGAATTGCGTTGTAATTAGATTTAAATATAAGGTGATTTTCTAACTTTAGTGTCCTTTTTTTATTTATTGTACTTTTAGGGTACTTTTTTTCTCTATTCTAACTTTGGGGTAATCCTCTTTTTCAATTAGAGAATTCACAGTATTTTTTATTTTTTTTATAATTTTTGTTACAATCGCAGATTGCATGTAGTCCAGGTCGCGCCATGTGGTATCAGCGCCGACGTTTTTTTCTGATATAAACAATGAATCCGCTAATTCAAAAAGAGGATTTAAAAAAAATGGTTTGTATTCGCGAAAAATTGACCCCGCTTAGCTTCGAGATAATAAATAAATGGGTCTCTTTTGCCTTTTTAACACAAATGTCAGCCCTTTTTTTTATTATTTATACCGATATGTTTGTTGTTCAAATATTAAGCTAAGGCTACTGTTTTTTTTAAATTTAATTAATATTTGGTATTGATATTGGGTTTTTATCTTTTAAGGATTTTTAAAATTATACAAATTGCACAGTGTTTTTGCTAATTAAAAAGGTGGAATCTATGAAGATATAGGAAAATTTAGAGAAAATTGTATATTTTGGTTCCATAGGAAATAAGTCAATTTTTTTTTTCTGTAGTTTTTAAATCGTCCCGCACTTTTTGTTTTTCGACAAATATAGTCCTAAAGTGAAAATTTTCCAATATTAGTCCCAACAAATTTAGAAATATATATTTATAATATTTTTTCTTAATTTAAAAATACATATCAAATATATAAAATTGTTATGATTATAATATAAATATTATTATAATGATATTTGATT
>JBBMKE010424214.1:0-10733 GCA_037834125.1 Lippia alba | reverse complement strand
GGCACGTGGGATCCTATCAGTCAGGTCGAGGGCACTCGACAACGGTGTTCAGGATTTCATTGTTTCTGATTTCTTTGATGATCGGGTTGCATTTGCATATAGCTCGTATTAATCATTTCTTATCATGATACCATATTATTTTTAATTGTCTTGACTTTCTTCTATAAATTTGAAATCCAACTAGCTCACTAAGTCTCGTTTAGAGTTATTCCTTTCTTTTGACCTTTATTTCAGATCTTATTTCACCAAGGGAGATTATAGGTGAGGAGAGCGAAGGGTAGCTTGGGATTCATGCTCCTACTTGCTTTGTTGGCTTCTTTTGTCAGTTTATCGTACTTTGCCTTTGACTAGAATGTTATGTACTCTTTTGGCTTGACATTATGAACTTCTTATCTGAACTTGATGTTATGTGACTAGTTGTACGTAAATTATGTCAACTTTTGTCGTATCCTAGTTTGGAGAACTTGTGGGTTCCTTATGCTATCTTGGTAATAAACAGGTGTATGTAAATCTTTGATATGTGAATATGATGATATTTTAGAATCATGTCGCGCTGTTTTATTTATTTATATATTCTTTTGGTCAATCGTGTAGCGGTCAAACTAGGGGAAGCTTCTAGTTAACTCTAGTGAGATCGTGCGGGCGTCGTCTTTTCGGGCCCTCTTCCATGGCCTTCGGAGGAGCGTCGCAATCTGAATCCAATCTGAATTAATATGTTTTGGTAAGTTTTGATTCGAATCCGTTTGTTTTGAATTTGGAGCGGTTAAGTTTAGTTTGTTTTGCTTTGATTTGAATCCCTATATGTATGTATCACCGAGAAAATATTTGGTATGCAAAAACTATCCCCGCGTTCATGAACCATGCATGTGCTTAAAAATCTGCCTTGCTCTATATTTATATAGCGTGTGTGGATAGCCTCTCACTCAGTCAAGTGGATCGACTGACACCTCCCTTCTCAACTTTTTAGTTTGCAGGTCTTGCTTTGAGTTTGGAGCTAGGCGGAGTTGTGTCTGGTATGTTGTGTCTTTCGAGCTTTAGTTGAGTCTGTTTTAGAGTTTCTGCATACGCATTTGTTTAAGTTTGAATTTGTATAAGATTTAAATTGTGTAAGATTGTAATATGCACGTTTATGTTTTGTTATTTAAATTTGCCTTGTCGGCTTTGCTATGCATTGAAAAGAGGCCCGAGGAGCCCAAGTTTATGTGTGATCGTATGTTTAGTTTTCTGCAGGCCGTGGCCAATGCATGTGTGTATGTTTTAAGCTTCTATTTTGCGCTCGTATGTATTTGGTTTTATTTGCGAGGGTCTAAGTTCAGACTAGCTTAGGTTTGGTTTTTGATTTGTCACCTGCTCGCTACAGTTTGATTCGGGTGCGGAGCCTCCGTTTCGTACTCGGGTCGGGCCGTGATGCGGGGGATGTGGTGTCTCACGTGTAGGGTGCTACAGATGTACAAGAACTTCCCCTTCCAGGTTTCACCGTGAGATGTGGCAAGGGAGTTGATCATCCATAAATTGCGCTTGGAGGAAACATAATAAAACCCTCATTTGGGCGAGGATCTGGACGAACGAGATATCTGGAATAGACGGGTAAAGTTGTTGACAGAAGGCTCCTGGCCCGTCGCTTTCATCAGCATGATGAATACGTTGATCAGAGCAATCCCATTGGGCAAAACCTGCGACGGGGATAGATTAAGGTAATTTAATATGGCTCTCATCTCAGGAGGGATCGGGAACCTCAGGCCTCCATCCACTATAGTGTCAACGTAGATAGTCATCCATCCGTCAGGAGGACTGTTCGCTCGCTCTTCTGTTATGGGCAATCGATTGTAATCCCGTTCGACCACACTTTCGCTCTGATCAGAGCGTCAAACTCAGTGGATGTAAGCGTACAGTCGATATCTTTCGGAGCCTTGTCTGTCATATAGTGGCTCGGACCCATCCCTTCGATCGCCACGTCTTTTCCTTTCCGTCTCTTTCTCGGGGGCTCTTCCTCTTCCCTTTTCTCAGAGGGACCCTCATCACGAAGGTTCATGACCACTATCACCCTGTGGTCTTGGGGCCGCACTTCGGAATTGGTCACTGGGAGAACCCTCTCCCTCTGCCGCATCATTAATAGCGAGTTGTCGCACTACTCGAACAACACAACTATATCGTCAGGTTGGCGCTCGTGCATCCCTCGCACCGTGGCGTCCAACTCTTTCTCTCCCCCTATCTCACTAATTCTGGCCACCGGAATCGATGCGGAAGTAGAAGTCCCTTCCCCGCTTCGTGTTCTTACAGGGACAGCCGTCGGAATGTCGTCCAAACGGGGAGATGAGAGGGGGGACATCTCCTCTATCTCTTGCGCTAAAACGCTGACTGCGGAATTACTTGGGGAATTTCTGTCGGCCATGGAATTGGAGATTTGTGAAGAAATATGGAATTAGGAAAAGGGAAGGGCAAATCTGGCTATCTAAGGATGAAGAAGATCACTCTCATGATAGTTAGTTTCTAGTTCTCTCATCCTAAAAACCTAGGGTTAGCGCGAATCTAGTGAAGGGTGTGTACCTTGTTGAGAAGCGAGAGGTTTTCTTTCGCCGAAAAATGCAGAGGTTTTGATGAAGAATAATGGGCTTGCAATTATCAGAATGTGTAAAAAAGGGGAAAGATTCACCGGATCCCTATTTATATGGTAAGGGATGCATATGAATTTGAAAGTGCAATCATTTTCCGCCTTGGTAACCGCAACACGTTGCCCTATGTTCACGAGCCCACGCACCCACGCCACATTAAATGCGTCTGCCAAAAAGTAACCTCAGACAAGACATCATTTAATGCTTCGCAGGAGATGTCCGTTATCTCAACGCTCGGTTTGACTTACAACTGTTAAATTTGGACCCTCTATATTCTGGGAATCGCTTGAAAACCTTTGAAATTTTACAGTACGCTCGAGACCATACTGCAGAATTTGGGGGGCAAATGATGGACCCCAGAATACGCCCCTTTCTACGATCGTCCACAAGGCATGATCGTGGAGACCCTCCCACGATTCAACCCTCGGTCAAGTGGCATGCTCGGGATTCTAAGGGTCGCAATATATACCCAGCCTCGACTCCTACCGAACCTCAGGGATGGCCACATCCCTCTCAAGAACCCCCCGAGCGGCCCACCCCTCGAGACACGAACGTTCGCTGATTCTCTGACTCAACCTCTTCCGCAAGGGATCTTATTCGAGCATCCGCATGCTCGAGAGTTGCACGAGCCTTCCGTCGATCGGCAGAACATTTCCTTAACTGCCGCTGACACCACAGTCTGGCATAACCTCCTAAAAGGTGATAGTGACGCGATCAAGTCACCATCAGACCCTCACGTTTTGACACGTGTCTAGGGCAACACAGATTCGGGACCATGTGAGTACTATTACCCAAATACCCTCACCCTCAAACTATAAATGGAGGAGAGTCACTGCACTTTCCCCAAGCAATCCCTACATAATACAACACACTTTCTTCACGCACAAGACACTGAACTGGAAACTCCATTGCTGCACATTTAAGCTTCCCACAGCTTTATCTTCCTCATTAATGTGTTACCCTAGCTGGTAGAATCTATGCTCAACGGGAACCCAGTTCCTGAGGCTCTGAGCCTGTGATGGTCTTCTTTTCTACGCACAAGTAGAATTTAATTGGTATTGATTTCCCCTTTTACCATTTTCGACACCATTATTTTTGGCGCCGTCTGTGGGAAACCGTCCTCCACGTTTCACAATTCCATCAAGCTAGTCGAATAGTAACACCCCAGATTTACCAAATTTGTTTTTCTAGTTCAGAATACACTATCCTTCCCCTATTCTCGATATTTGATATTTGATTCCGCTTTCTGTTATGGCGGTTACCACGCTTTCCAGAGCCATCGGCAATCGAGGCGTCCTCCCTCCGCTCAACGAGGAGGTCCCTGGAGGGGGAACCACCGCTACCGCCACGTCCACCGTCGTCGGAGGAGTAAATCTTACGGTGGATTTGGTGAACCAGACTGCCGTAACCAGCCAAGGCAACATTCCACTTAGTCTACCTTCACTCGCCTCCACAAGCGCGGCCGCCGTAGCCAACACCACGTAGGCGTTGTGAAAGCTGGAGCGTTCACTTCTATGAAGATGCCCCCTCAGGGATACACGCTCGTGCCCCAGGGAATGATGCCAGGATTTTCCCATAGGATTATGCCGAGCATGGTAAACTCCATGGTCCCAAACATGCTCCCTACAGTACAGCCTTACCACGTGGGAAACCTCCAGCTTCCGATGACTCTGCCCCGAGAGATCCAGGGCGTAGAGATGCCCCAGATGACCGAGCAGCAACTGTTGGCCATCTATGCTCAATGCGAGGCACAAGCCACGCAGAACGCTTAGAAGCATTTTACTACGACATACTTCCCCACTGGTGCAAAAAATGCAGGGGCCCAGCTGCTCGGAGGACTGCAAGCACATCCGCTTGAAGTAGGGGCCCAAAACGGCCGAACGAGCGCACAGAACGGTCAATAGTTTCAACAATCTCCTCCACCTCCTCCGGGGGATGACGTGCCTTCGAGGGCGGATCAGCAGCTTCCACCACCTCCTCTGTTGAGCGGGGCTCACCCCCAGAGGGTAAGGGAGGAAAATGAGGAGGAAGTTCAATCAAGGGTTTCAAGGAGATCCCCACCGAGGGATGAAATCGATCCCCAGCTGCGCAACGTTCAAAACTAGCTCGACAACTTACAAGATATAGTACAACAGCTCTCTCGAACACGGATCCAAGTCTCCCACCAGGGGGGAGGGATCCAGGGCCAGAGATGCTCACGAGCCACGACAACAGCCCCAACACGAGAGGCGAGAATGCTACAAAGACCGAAGACAGCGCCACGAGGGTCCTAGGGAGTATGGTAGGGATCGAGAAGGATATCATCTCTTGGAGGTCTCCCCCCTCATAGATGAAGTGCTCATGACCCAAGCAGGGATGGGGAAAATCGCGACGTCCATCAACAGATACGATGGAACCATCGATCCGACCGAGCATCTCAACCAGTTCACCCATCTGATGCACCTCTACGAGCATCCACTACACTACTGGGTTAAGCTCTTCGTTATCTCCCTCGAAGGCATAGCCCAAGAATGGTACAATAGGCTCCCCGCGATGTCCATTCGAGGATATGGCGAGCTCACGGAAATCTTTCTCAGCCATTTCAACTCCCTGAAATTGCCCGCCCGATGCGACCATGCTCTATAACATAGTGCAAGGGTCCAGCGAGATACTCCGATCCTTCATGGGGCGATTCAACAAAGAGGTGCTGCTAGTGGAGCAGCCCTCGATGGTTTTCATTAGGAATGTGCTCTTCCAATCGATAAACATGAAAAATTATGTTAGCAAACAATTTGTGGAAGAGGTGGCGAAACAGAAGCCAAGGACCATCCTCGCTCTGAGGGAGATTGCAGACCATTTTACCCTCGAAGATATGTACCAAGCTTGGGAGAGAGCACTGGCTAACGCCCATCCAACGGTAAGGGCCCTACATAGGGGCGAGCCAGCTAAAAAGGATCACCGACGCAGCCCACAACATTCAAAAAGAAACGCTTCACCCCCGTGAAGGTCTGAATGCGAGCGTATTCCACTCAACAGGCCCATCGCCGAGATCTACTCGTAGGCGGACAAAAAGCTCTTCAAGCGACTGCCGAAAATGAGAGAGATCGAGGCTAAAAAATGCTCGGGAAAGTATTGTGCCTTTCACAAGCAAAAGGGCCATGACATGAATGACTGTCGTCAGCTCGAGACGGAGATACAATGCCTTATCACTGGGGGGCACCTCAAAGAGTTCTTGAGGGCCTTGGAGAGGTTTGACGAGCGTTGTAATGAATGCGTTCGTGAAGAAAGGAGAAGCCGCTCGCGCTCGAGAAGCCCTCGCCCTCCACCAGAAGCGAGCCATCGAGGAAAATAGAAAGCTGGCGAGTTGGAGAACCAGCCTTATGCGGTCATCAATATGATCACAGGTGGATCCTCGGGAAGGGATTCTAATGCTTCCCGCCGTCATATGATGAGCAGTTATGATTAGAGATCCCAGAGGGTCCAATCCATCTATTCCGTAGAGGCCAGTCAACGCTCGCACAAGAATGACATCGTTGGCTTCAGTGATAGGGATCTTGAACACATTGTAACACCCCATGGGGTCAGTGAAGCCTCTGACTGCCCCATGGTGGTTAGTTTAGACGTACATAACCATGTTGTAAAGAGGGTCTTAGTGGATAATGGAAACTCTGTTAACGTTTTACCGTACTCAACATTTCAAAAGATGAACTTAACAAACCTCCCTATCGAGCCCCTCAGAACAACTCTCATTGGCTTTGGGGGTTCCGAGCTCGTCCCTCGTGGACAAATACGCTTGGCTACCTCTTTTGGTCGCGCCCCACAGCGTAAAACCTTAAATGTTCTTTATGCAGTTGTAGAAGTGGATTTGCCTTACAACATCATCATTGGGCGGCCCACCCTCATGGATTTCAAGGCTGTGATCTCCACGTATCATCAAAAGATCAAGTTCCCCACGCCCGAGGGTACGGGCGAAGTCCTGTGTAACGTAAAGGAAGCTTGGGAATGTTACATTTTATCACTCCGCAGCCACAAACCTAAGCCAACCATCCAGCAAGGTTGCATGAAGAAGACTGTGGATTTCCCAAAGCTCGA
This sequence comes from Lippia alba, assembly GCA_037834125.1. NCBI lineage: Eukaryota > Viridiplantae > Streptophyta > Magnoliopsida > Lamiales > Verbenaceae > Lippia > Lippia alba. Next base: position 4,050 of record JBBMKE010424214.1, on the reverse strand, counting down.
CGAAGATGGTTGTAACGCCTCACACGAAGGGCCCCACATCCCCCGCACCAAGATCCGAATCCGGTCACGAAATGATCCGTACCTGAATCCAAACCCATGACATGCACACACTAAGCCATGTGGAGCTAAACAAGAACTAAAGAGTCAGAGTGCGGAAGTGGAAGAAATTAAAACCAAACTTCACATAAACAAGATATACACAATATTCACATCATAATCACATTGGCCATTAAGGCCTACAACATAGATATAAAAAAGATCACAAGTATCCCAAATACAAAAGCAGGAATGTAAATGCTTCTAGACCTAGACTCAAAAGTGCACAAGGGTGACTCACTTCTTTGCCTAGCTCACGGCCAAAAGATCCTACAATTGAAAAGGATTTAAAAAATGAGGAGTCAGTCAACTGACTGAGTGAGGCGCCAAACGCACACCCCAACACTATAAATATAACATAGCACATAATAAGGGGGTGATACCATGAACCGAGCTTGGGTTTTACAAGCCAAAATACATATATAGATTTTCACAATTCCCAACTCGATACATAACTCCACAACACACACGCATGCTCGGCGAGTACGAGCTTCCAACCTACTTCAATTACACAACATTATAAAGCAATACCAAATCACATCACATCACGCCCACATTTCACCAATTGATGGAGAGCCACGTACATGGCTCAACCATCCACAACACGATGTCACGAGGGGTAGCGAACCCACTACATGCCCTCTCTGCGAACACACCTTTGGAGGCATCAAGATGTATACCTTCCCAAACTCCAAGGGGTCGCGTATACAATCCTGGATGAAAACTATACAGAGATTGAACCTCGACGGCCCTATACCGTCCCGAGGGCTCCATTACCCATAGCTCCTTGAGCTCACACACACAAACACAAGCCAACACATGCCAATCTTTCATGGCTTATCTCGCTACACAACATAACACACTCACACATTTCTCAAAAATAGCTTGCATAAGCTTATAATACATTTCCAAAACAAGGTCCGATCATAAAATTATACTTATAGCATATCACAACACTTATTTACATATAGCTATATCAAAATAGAGGCACATTCGAGGTAAGAAAACATCACGTTAGGCTTTAGGTTGCACTATATAAACCTAAACCTCACCTTATACGTAATTAGACAAAAAGGGGATCAAGAGAGTGCAATTCTAGGTCTTGGGCTCGTCCACGGGAACCTCCTCCTCTGAAAAGAAACACAAAGAACCTAGGACTTAACTCTATATGATCAAAAAGACGCATGGCGATGAAAAGATATGCATGAAATGCTATGAATACGCACAAAATCCAAACCGGACCACTTAGAGCATATAAGACCAAATTACATGCAAACACATACAAAATAGAGCCAAATTCTCATACATTCAACAACACACACCAAATAACATGTTATACAAGCTTGGGAGTCATAATGGGGGTGGGAAAGGTGCACGGAAGCCACGAAAAATGAAGAAACGACAAAAGAAAGCAGCCGGAGGGACTGAGCCTTCCCAACGGCCGTTGGAAACCCTTTCATGATTTCCAACGGTCATTGAAATGATGCAGGAGCATACAACAGTGCACCTCAATTTCAATGGCTGTTGGAACCCTTGTTCAAAATCCCAACGGTCGTTGGAAGTGCCCTGCGTCCCAAAAACCATTTTTCAAGCACACTTCGGCTAAAACCACTTCAAGGCAAGAACAAATACCTCAAACTCAATCAAGACTCATGCAATAACACCTAATCTCATGCATAAACAAGTGAAGAAGCTAAATGCATCAAGGGATTACAAATTCATGCTCAAACCTCAAATTCCAATCTTATATGCATATAAGGGCACAAATGATACATTCAACCTTCTACCATGCATAAATGAATCCTAGAAGCAATCTATCAACACCACAATGCTCAAAACTATATCCTAGCACAACATACTACCAAATATCATAATTAGGGGAAAAGGGATCTAAGTGATCAAGGTGCAAACTCAAGCCAAATTCACCACTCATGCATTCAATCATCTCATATACACTTATAAGCACCAAAATAATCAAGAAATCATGCTTGCAAGTCCTCCCTTCACAAACCCATATAAGCATTAATGGCATATATCTCTCCATATAACTACCATGCCAAGAAACAATAAATAACTCAAGAAAATGCATCAATGAACTCCAAAAGTGCAATAAATGCCAACAAATTGAAAGAAAATGCAAGAAGTCAAGAAACTATGAAACCCTTACTATTTACCCCATATGCAATCCCAACCTTTCACCCAATGAATCCATGAGATATTATGATGTATGAAGTCACAAGAACATAAGGAATGCATATATGAATTTACCTTGAAGAGATATGCAAAGATGATGAAGGGTCTTAAGCTCTAGGGATCAAAAATGGAGTTTTGGCACTTGGAACTCTTCTTCTTCCTTTCTCCTTGGTTGCTGATCGGTTTGGTAGGTGTGTAGGGAGAGAGAGATGTTATTTTTGTATAAAAGATAGATTAAAGTCAAGAAAATGTATGGGGTTGGGTCCCACTTTAGTCTTTAGGTGTGTTTAGTGTACGTAGGGTGTAATTAAGGTAAACGAGAGTCGAAACGAGGTTGAAAAAATATGGGGTTAGGTTCATTGAGTCCCATTCGTCGAAAGGAACTCAACGTCGGTGTCGAAACTCGAATACGAGTTCCCGAGCTCAAGATGCATCCTAAGGACTCAAGTAGGTCAAAATTACACCCCCAAAACATTTAAATTAGAAACAATTGAGTCCAAAAGTCTAATGCATGAAAACCCCAAAATAAATTAAAGTGTACAATTAAGTCCGCGTTTCATGCAAAAATGAGAATAATTAAATAAACACACATTTACCTGTCGACCCGGAAACACAGGGTGTTACAACTTCCCCCCTTTCGGAGAACCTGGTCCCCAGGTTCACTTCTGAACCCGAGAATAATTCCGGATACAACTGTCGCATATTCTCCTCAGTCTCCCAAGTAGATTCCTCTGATTTCTGATCTCTCCACAAAACCCGAACTAGGGGAATCTGCCGGTTCCTTAAGACTTGCATCTTTCGGTCTTGAATCGCTAGCGGGTGCCTTATAATTGTTAGATCCGGCATAAGTTGTACCTCTTCAACAGGGAGAATGGTTGTCTCATCGAGATAAAACTTCCTAATCTGAGAAACGTGAAACACATTGTGTATCCCGGTCAAACTCGGGGGCAAATCCACTCTATAGGCTACTTTCCCTACTCTCTCAAGTATCTCAAATGGCCCCAGAAATCTCGGATTCAACTTTCCACCACGACCAATTCTTGAGAATCCCTTCCTTGGAGATGCTTTCAAGAAAAGCAGATCTCCCACTTTAAACTCGAGAGGTCTCCTTCTTATATTGGCATATTTCTGTTGTCTATCCTGAGCTGCCTTCATTCTCTGTTGGATCATTCGGACCTTAGCCGTAGTCTTATCGATCTTCTCCTTAGGTGTTGCTCTTTCGAGCTTATTCTCTTCGGTCCACTTCCAATCCTCAATATCCCAAAATAGAGGCGACCTACACTTCATTTCATGCAAAGCCTCGAAGGGAGTCATCTTGATCGACGCCTGGTAGCTGTTATTGTAGGCAAACTCAATAAGAGTGAGGTGCTTGTCCCACTTATCCTTGAAATCCAGCACGCAAGACATCAACAAATCTTCTAAATACCGAATCAACCTCTCTGACTGGCCATCTGTCTGGGGATGGAAAGTCGTACTAAAGTGAAGTTGCGTATTCAACCGTTCATGCAAATCTCGCCACAACCTAGAAGTGAATCGAGGATCCTGATCAGAAATTATACTCTTCGGAACACCGTGAAGCCTCACAATCTCGTTACAATAGATCTCGGCTAACTTAGGCACGTTGTAGGACATCTTAACCTTGAGAAAATGTGCAGACTTTGTCATATGGTCGACGATCACCCAAATTCCATCGAAACCTCCCCTAGACCTCGGCAAGCCGGACACGAAGTCCATTGTCACTTGCTCCCACTTCCATTCGGG
>JBBMKE010424205.1:0-10733 GCA_037834125.1 Lippia alba | reverse complement strand
TCACTTTCTTTTTAATAAAAAAATTAGATATAATCATTAAACGAATGATAATGAAAATTAAAAATTTTCAATTAAAAAAAGTTCGAGAAAATTCTCATTCATATCTAGTCCATCATTACATATTATACCATTCATGAAAATACAAAGCAAAAAGAACGAACCTCAGACAATAGACAAAGAACGTATTTTTTCCATTTTTATGATTGAATTTTATCCCGAGTGCCTGAATTGATATTGTTTTGAAATAAATTGATGTTTTATTATTTATATTGTAGAGTGCGGCTTGAAAGCGAAATTAGTGCAGATTTGATCATTTTAGGAAGAAATTCTAGTAAAGGGATTAACCGTGTCTAGAGAGATTCAATGCAGCATGGAATTTATTTAATTGGTAATAATTGGAATTGCATGGGTATGCATGCATGCACGTAGCAATTGAAATGGGTTATTTGAATTTTCATTGAAAAGTAGGCCTTTTTGAAGAATTTGATTAAATTGGCTAGTGGGCCTTGGAATTTTGACTAAATGGGCTTGTGCTTCTCCGTGGAATAAAATAAGGAGAAGTCACTTTTCACGCCATTTTAAGGGCTTTTGAACTGCTTCAGTGAGCTGTGACTTTTGGAATTAAAAAGGCAATTAAAAGTCTAAGTTGTAGAGTTATATTAGGAGAAGGGTAAGTAATTGGCAGCAATTAGGGGTGTGCAGGGTTCCCGATCGAACCGATCGAATCAAAAATTCGGTACGTACTGAATCGATTCGGTATTCGGTATATGGATTTTCAAAAATTGGGTATTCGATTCCATACAAATTTTTAATATTGTAAATCCTACAATCAGGGGCGGAGCCAATGTAGGCCAAGGGGGGCTGGAGCCCCCCTTCCGCCCCCACACCACTCCTATCCCCATATAAAAAATAAATAACATCAATATACCCCCAAAGCCCGCACCCCCTCCCCCAAGGCCCACCCACCACAATTTTGCGAAGCCCAACCTTAATTTTACCCCATTTCTCCAAGGCCAGCCACCATAAAAGCCCAAATTAATTATACCCACTTTTCATTATAATCCCCTCTCCCAACCATGAACCACATTCTACATATACTTATATCATAATATTCCAATACACTCAAACTAAAAACGGTAATACACAGTTCGTAAACGCTTCAATTTTCAATGGCCATCGAGAAATTTAAGAGTCCCGGCTACCGAAAAATCCTAGCTCCGCCCCTGCCTACAATTGTTTTTCTAAATTAGTTTAACCCGCTAACACTTTTAACACTCAAATAAAAATACAAGACTTTGATTTTTATGTTATAACTTATATGTGAGAGTGAGAATTCAGCTGTCGGTATTTCAGAATTTTTTGGCTGCTTCAGTTATGGTAATGACTTGCTTATTTCTCCAGTGAGTTGCTACGATTTCAAATTTCAGGTGCCAAGCTGAATTTTAAGTTTTTATTATGCTTTTAGTTTTTTTTTATAAATTAGATATATTTCGGTAATTCTATTTGTACAGAATCATGCCGAAATAATTTCGGTAAGAACCATACCGAACTGAAATTTTTGGTTCGCACCGATCGGGGAGGAGCAATTGAGGCAATATAAATAGGCAACTTTGAGGGGGATTTCGGGGAAATTACACACGCCACGATGGAGACACGATTGGAGAAGAGTGCCCACAGGGCGTAGCTCAATTGGTTTCAGAGGGACAGATTTGCGACAAGGTGCAAGGTTCGATTCTCACAGGCTGCAATGTGGGAGCTTTATTCTTGAGTCCAATTTGGCACTCTTGCAGACCTAGTGAGAAGCACATCTCCCCTTAACGGTGTGAGCTTTATTCTTAAGTCTAATTTGGCTTTGAGAGTGGGCTCTTGTAGACCTAGTGAGAAGCACATCTCCCCTTAATGGGGTCGCGAAGTACCCGATTTTTCTCTTCCCACTTGCTTCGTCGGGCCAGGGTGTGGGGGCCCTTAGGGTTGGAGATTCAACCTTTTGCAGCAATGATGAGAGAGGAGCCTCGCGTAGCAACGCTTGTTCAGAATTTCTTTCTCTTTTATTTTACTTCTTACTTTTTAGACAATAGTTAGAATTTATATATGTTAAAGAATTCCTCAAAATTGTTATTTTGATGGATTTTTGCAAAATGAGTAGCTAAACTTTTAATTATCTAGTTAGGGATTTTTTAATTCGAATTGAATATTTTTAGAGCTAATCGTTTTTATTAATTCAAGTTTATTCAGACATTAATTTTTAATTATCTAGCTAGGAATTTAGATTTGATTTGGATATTGTGAGACATAATCATTTTTATTAATTTAAGTGTATTCAGGCATTTATCTTATATCCGATTTTTATGTTTATTGTAATTGGACAATTTTGAGATAGCGCACTATCTATAAGTTGTTTTAATTGCATATTGTTATTCATGATGCTTGAAGTGTATCTAGAGTTTGATTGATAGTTGTGGCAGATCAGTGACAGGGTTTTAGGGAATTCATTAAATCCTTTCGAGTGTCTATTAGAGTTGTAAATTTATTATGGAAGATAACTGTTGAGTGTCTCTAGTTTATCTGATTAATTAAGTAAAAACGAGGTTGAGTCGAGTTTCTCTATCAATTATAGTCAATCTGTCTGAATAATTTGAATTTATCTTTGAGTCAATGATCAACATAACAATTTGAATCAAGATAGTTTTGCCCCCTGATTGATTTAATCTTACGTAATCTTGTTTGATAATTTTAGTTAGCTTTTTAATTCTTGTTATTTTACTTTAATTACAAACTTTAGTCATAATAATTAAAAAAAACCTTTTTAGTTGGTACTTTTCGTGAATTACTTGAACATAATTAATAGAAATAAATCAATTAGTCTATGTGGATCGATCATATTTACGCTATTACCTGTGTTTAGTCGTTGAATAGGAATTTTATTTATTTTTTACGAATTCGACACGGTTGATTTCAATAATAATGAAAATATATTAATCCAAATAGAATTAAAAAAAAAGAAATATATTATTCCAACAACCAATGAAAAATCATTTTTTCCAACAAAATGTTAAAAGAATATATAAAATAGTATTGAGTCAAAACAATACAGTCAAATACTTTCGTGGAATATATAATAGTGTAGATAATGCATTTTAGATAAATAAATTAATGATAATTTTTTAATTAAGTATAAGAATTTTAAATTACATAAAAAAATTCAAATAAACAATAGAATAGTATTTAGTCCAAATTCTATAATTTACTATATATAAAAAAATTAAATCACATGAAGAAATTTAAAATATACTATGAATCTTATTAAAGATAATTACTTTTCTTAATTATTATTTATGTTTTATGATTAAACAATATATAAAATAAAGACTAGTTAACATATTTTTTCTATCAAAATAAAATTTTTAAAAAAATCACAAAATTTTACATCATCAAATTACAAATTACAAATTGAAAAGTCAAACATTATTATCAAATATGATAGTATAGATATATATCTTAGGTAGATTATCTAATAAAACTCTTTTAGTGAGATAGCTCTATACAATTTAATAAATATGTTAGACCATGCTAAATACAAATAGCAAATGCAATAATTATTAGCCGGAATCCTGTCGTATCAGTCGTAGTTGACACGCACTTTGTAGAAAAGAGAGATTTTCAAATATTGTTTTAAACATGAATAGTGATAAAAAGAAATTTGAAATCGTGAAATTTTTAGATATTTTGTGGTTCTAATAATGATAAAAGAAAGTCTGAAATTTACAGGCAGCCATTGATTTTGGGTTTTTTTCTCGGAACCCCCCTGTGATATATTTAACTAACACGCTAAACCCTATATTTTGAAAATTACCTTAGAGAACCCTATGTTTACAAAAAATTAGCAAGAAAAACCCTGTGGCCGCGATTGTTGGACCACGCGTAGAAAATGAAACTGGGACAACCATTTTTCTTCATAAAGGGTTGTTGAAAGACAAAAGTGCCCTTTTGAACTTAAGTTATATGTGTTTTTATTTCCTTCATCATTTTCATTCATCTTCTTCACCATCTTTACCCAAACCCTAGATCTAAAATTCAAGATGTCCTCCAATTTTGAGGGTAGCTACCAGAGACGGATCAAGCCAAGTGTAGAAGTGAGGTATCCACCAGCACCGACCTGCTACTGCGGACTGGAGGTCGCCATAAAAGTGGTGGAGTCGTTGAACAAAACAAGTAAAGGGCTACTCTACTGCAATTGCGTTAATCGACGTTGCAGTTTCTTTGCTTGGTTAAGCCCTTCACGCATATGCTGGGTTGCAGATGATGGGGAGTCCCCCTCAAATCCGAAACTTGAGGAGGAAGATGTTTATGAAGAAGTTGTTTCTAGATGTTCAAAAAATCAGGCTAGGCCCTTCCAAGTAGAAAAAAATAGCAATGTCAACCTATTATGGGTGATGTGTGTATGTTTATTTCTTATGGTCTGTGTACTTGTACTGAAAAAATGAAGTTTTAATGAGGAAATGAAGATGTTATTGTTAGTATTGTGTTTGCAGAAAATTTGCCCGGAAAACCTTCTGTTATTTTAAAGTTACCCAGAAAACCCTGTGATGTGTGAAATGTGCAGGTCCCCCTATTAGTAGATGGATAGACTGTTGCGTTGTAAACAATTCACTAACAATACCCTAGATCATATAATGCGAGTGTGGGTGCGAATGCGAGTGCGTAAATGCGTAAAAATTAAAAATTTTGAGTGCGAGAACGTTTTAAAACGTTTAATTAAAAATAATATTTAATTATTTTATTTATAATATATTAATTAATTACTATTCAATAAAGAATAGAAAATACCTAAAATAAATTTATGAAATTAAAGAATAAATCTTAATTATACAAAAACTTTACAATTAACATTAAAACTCAAACTATTTTCTAGATGACGAGAGATAATTTTAGTTGACTTGAGATTTTAAGTGTCTTCTTTAATTATATTAATTTAATTAAATCATGAAAATAAGATAGTAATAATATTTTAATAGAAGAATTCATGCTTTTTAAAGAATTGCATAGTAAAATGGACGAATTATGTGACCTAGACAATACCCTTCTGTAACCAAAGGAAATATGTGAATTGATATTCAATGGCATGACACATTTAACTCATCAATACAACTCAAATATAAAATATCAATTGTAAGGTTAAAAGCATCAAGTCATTTGCATATTAATCCAAAACAAAAGGCATCAAAATGTCAGAATAATAACAATAAAGTGGTCCCCACTGACCTAGCACTATCTAAATAAAATATTCAATATTGTCCAACCACCAAGCCATTACAACCTTACAATAAGTTAATCACGTGGTGTCAAGCCAAAAAAACATAGTCAAATTATTTTTAGACAAAAAAAAGGCACATTCAACACCACTTCAGATCTAGGGCCTCCATGGCTTTGGGTTCCGCTTCTCCCTTGCTATGTCTCTGCTATTTTGGAATACTTCTCCCTCAGTTGGTTTTCTTTTTCTTTGCTTCCTTGCAGATGCAGATGGAGCAGATTGGGAATTTGGAGAAGTGGTTGCTCTTGGACGATTGAAAGTTTGACTTGAAGCTGGCCTAGATGCATGTCCTTGTACAATTGTTGTTGAATTCCAAATCCATGGCCTTGCACTGGTGCTGTGGAAGTTGTTGTTCCAGATCCATGGCCTTGCACAGGTGGTGTAGAAGATGGTGCAGCAAACTGTGGTGCTTGAGATGACCCTCTTGCAACATGCCTACAGGGATAACCATTCAACTTAAACATTCCACAAGTACATGTTCTTGTGTAAAGCCTTACAACAAACTGATCATCTCTCTCATCTACCTGGAACTCCATATCACCACACCAAGTTGGGAGACAGTTTCTAGCTAAGTCACATTGTGTGTTGATTTTTTTCATAACAACAGGACAAATATTCCCTTCAAATCCATCCATTCCAGTCCTTTTGATTTGAATTCTTTTTATTAACCTAACTCTAATCCATTCAAACATAGATATGATAGGCAAAATCCTAGATGGCAGAATCATGTTATTAAAGGACTCACAGATATTGTTGACAAGAACATCACTCTTGCACCTGTTACTGAAATGTGCTCTTGACCAATGCTCAGGTGGTATTTTCATCAACCATTCTGATGCAGCTGGGTCCAGGGATTCCATCTGCTTAATCACCTCAGACCATTCTTCTCTGTTACCAGCAGAGACAGCTCTCCAAAATAATGTGTTCAGATCTTGGCTTTTCCAATGCTTGTAGAAGTTCTGGTACATATGCCTTAGGCAAAATTTGTGCTCACTACCTGGAGCAACAGTGTTCACAGCTTCTAGCAACCCCTTTTGCATGCACATAACATCATCAATTAATTATTACATTTACAAACTTACTTTTAAATGACTAATTGATATATTAACTTTGTAGATACCTATCAGAGATAAAGACCCATCTTCACCAAGGCCACCAATGTCTAGTAACAATTCTTGTAAGAACCAAAACCAATTTCATAATTTTCAGTCTTTACACAAGCTAATGTAATTGGAAACAGATTCTCATTCCCATCATTTCCCACTGCACACAATAACTGCCCACCATAAACATGTTTTAGAAAACATCCATCAAGGCCAATAAGTGGCCTACAACCATCAAGAAAACCAGCAGTCATTGCTCTGAGTGAGAAATACATCTACTCAAATATGGGTGGCTTTGAATCTTGTATCTTTTTTATGATGACTTTACTCCCAGGATTGGTTTTCAAAAGAGTTGCACCATAGCTCCACAACAGTTTGTATTATGCATCAAATTCACCCATTATTCTCTCATTTGCATCTTTTTTTGCCCTAGCAGCAACCTAGTAGGAAACCTTGCAACCAACTGTTCTTCTAATGATGTTAATAAAATCCTTATTTCTCACATCAGCATGGTCTCTTACAGTTCCCTTCATTTTCTCCCCAAGATACTTAGAACCACACCTGAAATTCTCACATTTCCTTGCACATGTGTGTTCTCCTTTTAAAGTCTTCAGCATGGTCTCTTGCATTCTTTCTCATGGCTGCCATCTTTTCCTTCCTTGCTTTTTTACTTCTATCTCTCATCTCAAATATGTCATCTTCAGAGCTTGCCTCTATATCATCCAAGGCTTCAGATGGAACATCACTGTCCTCACTTATTTTAGAATCATCTGTATCAAATTCAGCCCAATCTGAACCACCACATGGATCACTATCCTCAGGATCAGGTTCAACTGCTGTTTGTTTACCTTTCATTAATCTGATTCTCTCTCTGTCCACTGTATCAGCAACTTCATCATGCTCAACTTGAACTGCAGGTTGCTTTCCCCTCCTTCTGGATCTTTGATTTTTCACTGCATGTTGGTTTCTCCTCCTTCTTGTGGAGTTTTTTCCTGTTTACAGTAGCAGCAACTTGATCATGCTCAACTTGAGCTTCCTCTTTAGCAAACTGAATGTCCTCAACAGGATTTTGATTGAACATTTCTTCAGCAAACTCATAATGATCAGCATCTTCATCATCATTGTTATCCACATCTGCCCAATCATAATAATCAGCATCTTCAGAAATATTGTTATCCACATCCTCTGGAGTTTCTGTTGATCTATTGTGTCCTTCATCCTCATTTAGTTGGGTTAATACAGGGTACTTTTGAGTCAAACTCCCAGGTACATTCTATCTCAACAAGTCTAATACCTCCGCAGCAGTCCTTGGTACTCTGACTGAAGGTTCAGTAATTTCCTCTTGAGTAATGACTGGTTCAACATTTTCTTCTTCAGTAATCACTGGTTCAGTTGGAGGAGATGGCCATCCAGGATATGTAAGATACCTCAAGGCAACTGGTTCCTCACCATCTTGTTCTTCAGACAGAGGAAAAGGGTTGCCATTTTTATCATATGCAGCATGTATTACATCATCGTTCCTTACAGCATAAAGAGTAAGGGTCTCACTCCCTGTATGACAGTTTTGTAGCTCAACTAGTGACTAATCAACCCAAATGTGTCTAACTGCATTCTCATTAGTTAAGGGTAGAAAATGATGCTTGTAATAGAAGGTCACACAGGCTCCTTTTCACCCAACAGCTCTATAACAGTCTCACAACCCTTGCTGGTTAAAGTATTCTAGGTCATAACAACCAACATACTCTTTCTTACCATTTACATACATCAACTGGGGCGGATTACCCTTAACCATAGCCAAATCCCCACCAATGTACATGTACACTTTTTTCCAATCAGAATCCATGACTGTAACACGAAAAACCCTATTAAATTTAGGTTTTCAGTGTGAAAATATATAGAAATGGACAATTAGAAAACCTAGCGCACATAAAACCAAAAGATGCACAAAGGCAACCTATAATATTCCATATTTCTGTCAAACAAAGTAAAAAACCCTAGCATTCATATTTTTTTAAAAAAATCAGTTAATTGAACAATCAATCTCGCAAAAACTTATCATATCGTTTCATTATTGTTTTGATTTGGACAAAATAACGTAAAATAAGACACAAAAATACATCAATGAATTTGGGGTTAACACATATACCGTACCTTAACAAAACGATAAGGATTTCCCGGTGTAACTCCGGCTGCGAAACTTTTGTTCATGTGACACACCACCACAACAACAATGACGAGAACAAGAACGACGGAAGAAATGGATTTTTCTGGTGAGTTAGGGTTTTCTTTTGGAAAGGAGAGAAGACAAAGTGAGGTTTTTCAAAATCTAAGTGAAAGAGAAAGTCAATCTCAGATGAATATTAAGGGATGTTTCATTCAATTCAAAAGTAATGGTAATTAGGACATTTTACAGCTAAAAACGCGTCAGACAGAGGGGGGACGGTCAGCAAAAATTACAAAATATAAGGTTTTCTTTGAGAGTTTTTGGAACACAGGGTTTTCTATGCTATTTTCGAATAACGCAAGGGGTTTTGTGTAATAAACTCGCTTATTTTTGCACTTTGTACCTTTGAGACACTTGTAGTTTGATTTTTGGATATTGTATATGTTTCCTTTTGGCCCGTGGCGGCAAGTTTGTATATAACTTGTTCTAAGTGATGTATAACCTTGATGATATGACATGTTTAGCTTGTTTAATGCTTCCGTACTTGTATGTTTTAATTGATGCGCGCTCTATTTGAGGAGTCTAGACCGCTTAGATTAGATGTGTCTTTTATTTGTCTCTCGTTTGCTAGTGCTTGGTGCATGTGAGGATTCTCCATTTCTTTACTCGTGATGGACTCTAGTGCCAGGGATGTGGTGCCCACTGCTTGGGGTGCTACATTGAGTATTAAGCTCAGAAATTTAAAATATTTCTTAAACTCACAACATTAGATCATAAACTTACAATGTTTGTATCGAATCAATAACAATATACGGGAGAAAACCTACTTAGCTTGTCTTCCAAGTGTTCTTTTAATAGGTTCTTCGCGAGAATCCGAAACTGAAGTCCTCTAGCTGCATCCACACCAATCCTACGATGAGAGTAAATCATGTAGAATGTTAGTTTGTTACTTGTATGAGGTTATGATGATTTTTCAAGTGTAAGATTTAATTACTTCATTTGGAGTCAGAATTATTGATCTTGTTCACGATGTTCAGCTTAAACCTTAAAATGTTTCCTTAATCCTTTAAGGTATTGATTTCTTTAGTGTCCGGAGCGATCTACCATCACATCCTCCACATTGTAGTATTGTAGCCCGACCCATATATAAAATGATGATCCATGTACGTGCCCTACGCAATGGAACAAAGATACAAAACTCAATCCCTATCTAAATAAAATCTAAGACCAAAACTCAAAATGCAAAATAAATGATAACACATGTAGAAACAATTTAACAGAATCAATAAACATAATTCATAATCCACAACATAGATATTACCGCACTGGCCAAATAATATAGACGTACCAAAATAATCTTCTCACTTTACACTCAATTCTCTTAACTTTGCTTTCATTAATAATTTTACAATATTTGGGAAATTTTTTTTGCTTTTTTTTTAAAGTACTTATAAAGAGTGTTTGCAAATTATAAAAATAAACGCTTATGAGATAAGTGTTTATTTTCAGCAGTTTTGGAGTGTTTGGAAAATCAACTTCTGCTAAATTTAAGCAAAAATAAGCCATAATCCAAAAGCACCCAGAACATTCTTTTCATTCTACTTATAGATTACACGGTTTTTTGGATCTATTTAAAATTTTGTTTTGACAATAATATCCTTACTAAAATATTAATATTCCTAAATTAACTTTTTACCTACATATACAAATTTAAGATTCATACTTTCATTACATCTTTCCTTTTTCTATTTCTTTTATTTTTTTTCTTTTTCTTCTCCACTTAGAATTTCGTAATTTCGAAAAATTTTATAACTGAAAATATGCAATTACGAAGTATATCTTTTCTCTATTCTTAATTTTTATAAATTTATAAATAAAAGTATATATAGAATAATCCTATGTTTGATTAATTATAAATAATTTTATATAAAATTAAAATAGTTTTTATATTAATTTAAATTTAATTATATTATAATACCTCCAAATATTTTAAAGTATTTCGGATTAAATAACTTCGCCAAAGTTAAAAGTGATTATTTGTCTCCGAAATCACATCTAATGGCCATTGGATATTGGAATATAAATTAATTATATGAGGAATACTCTTAAAACACATTCGCATGTAGAAATTGTCCCATTATTCAAGAAAAACAAA
>JBBMKE010424196.1:0-10733 GCA_037834125.1 Lippia alba | reverse complement strand
TGTATCCACGGTTGGAGTGGCGGCGTAGGAGTGGCGTCCGATGGGCATGCTTCTTCAGTGTGATCCCACCCACCCACCCTTATCACACAACACCATTTTGATTTTTCAGTGTTTGTTACATGAAAGGTTTTTTTGGGCATTTAAATAGCTGCTAATTTTAATTTTATACTTTCTAAATATTTAATTTTACAGCTGTAAACTATATTCTTTATTTTTAATTAATTTGTCTGAGATTCTCATTCGCAAGGTTTTCACTTCTTCCCCAATTTCTCCGAGCCAAATTATTAATTTGAAATGCAGCGAGTGGGTATATGCGCGGTTTTCCGTCGGTGTTTTGCCCTCTTTTTGATTCATCAGTGCCGTGAATCGTGATTACTTTGCTTGAATTTTTATTTTTCTTACATGCACATGTTTGACGAATAACGCCATTAGAATTTCTTCTTAAGTTATGGAGTCCCTTCTTTGCTAACCAGCATCCTTAGTTGAAATAATTCAAGTTGAGTTGTAAATGATTGTTTACACCAATCCTCCTAATGACTTTTTATTTTAACTATTCATTATTTGCTTTGTGGTTCCATTTCGTGCTTGTTGTTTTCCTGGCCGTATTGCCGTGTTGTTTTGGGCACCATTTCGTGCTATTCATTAATTCATGCTCTTCCAATTCCAGTTCAAGGCTGGTAATAATGAAGATTGCTTCCCTCGCAATGGCAGTTGGAAGTTCAATATCAAGGTAAACAAAGGATTCATTTGGAAGAAACTTCTGAAACCCAAGAATATAGAGCAACGGCCGGGCAATTGCCAATTTCTCGGCTTACTGTGATACTAGCTGCCTTTCAAACGAGCTGTGAGATGAACAAGGACATTGCATACTGCTATTTTATTATTATTTGTTAAATTTAAAAATTGTTTACTTCACTTTTTAGCGAATTGAACGTTCATATACTATAATTGAGGGGATCCCCATTGTGGATCGAAGAGCTAGCCCTGTAATACGTGTAGAAAGGATGTCTCAATTTGGTTGTTAATGATATCAACTTTCTCAGAGGGATGGCGTTAGTGAGTCACAGTTCCCAGGTTATGAGCATTGAACTAGAACAAATGATCAAGGAACCGTCTCTACTCATGGACATTTGATTTCAAATTTGAATAGAAATTGGACTTATCACTGCTAAATTCCAACTGATCATTGTACCTAAGTTTGCATAACGACGAACTATTTTTCTTGGGACTTCAATTCTTCTAATTTTGCGATTTTTAGGTGGAAAGTGGCAATTGACTGAAACTTAAGGGTGCACAACACTAATTTCCCAATGTATACTCACATCCCCTCATACAACCTGCATTATCCTCTAGTATATTTGACATCCTCTAATTTTTCTCTCTTTTGAGTTTATTTTAATACTTTTTTTTTTTTTTTTTTGGAGAGATACGATCCTAAAGTATTTGAATGGTACAGGCTTATCAGCATCCTTTTGAGTTTGACATTCCAAAGTTCACACTGATTGTAGCCCAGAAAAAATCACCATACCGAGCTATTCCCATCTGAAAAGGGCCCCCTTGGTCTGTTTCTTTTGATTTATTTTAATTTGTTGCCCCATTTAGAAATAAAACGAACTCTTCCACTTGCATGCATGTACGGTTGTGGATACAAAAGTTGTTCACCCTATAAACTATGAGTTTTACATGTGTCTCATGCAGGGATGATAGTAACTTATTGCCGTGTAATTCCTTTTATCCATCTTTTTGTTAATAGTTTATTTTCTTGCCATGGCTTCACAGGGGAAACTGCATTTCACCACAATTTTATCTGTTCATTGCAAGATATCTGTTCCTTATCTAAGGATAATAAGGTTTGTTTTGTCTTCTTCAATCTCTTTAGATCATGGATTCTTCTTTTAAAATGTGTTAAGGTTGAATAATTACTTGTGTCTTACATTATATTTTAGTTTTAATTATTGTTCCTTAAAAACATGATTTTCCTAAACCCCTGTCCTGCAATCGCATAAGCCAAATATTGGCAATGTAAGGTAACTTAACTAGTGATCACCGACTATTGTCTTTCATAAAGTGATGCAGTTTTATGACGGGGTGATCTGTGTTTATCATTTGTTCAAATATAAAGTTCTTATGATACCTTATTATAAAGAGTGTAATTATACTTTTAATTTTTCTCTTAGATTTATTATTGTAATGCATTTGGATTTATGTTGTGTATTTAAATGTGTCTATTTTATTGTGCCTGAATTTTACGATTTCTGAGTAAATTATGCAGCCTCGTTAGTGTTTGGATATGATGGATCAACTGCAGTATTTAAATCTAGTGCATCACTGGTCCAGTTCGAATGCATTGACAGAATTTACAATCTGTCCGTTAGTCGAACTGTATAACCATTCGAAGATCGTAAAGCATGGTAACAGTGTTATTTGTTGTTAATTTTGGATTAAAAAGTGAATGTCTTGGATCCCTATTTTATTTTTCTTTTTTAAATCCTTTCGTTTTAGTCTAAAACTAGTATGCTACCAATGATAAGTCTAAAAGTACATCAAGTATTATGATACCCTGAATCTTACATTGGCTCACAAAAATTAGAATTTCCTTCTGTGTATGTGTTGACAAGTACTTGGCAAACAAGTTGAAAAGAAGAAGGGTGAGACTGAATTCTTTGTGGCAGAGAAACACGTCGATTTTCTATATTTAGCCATCTTTGGTTCTTGTGTAAATTGAGTTCTTATTGTATATTGTTTGAATAAATGTTGGAAAAATCTGGACTCCATGCTAAGAAGAAACATTTAGCCATCTGATTGTACATTTAGCCATCTGATTGTATATTGATTGAATATGAAAAGCTCATTATTCATATGCCCACACCAAGGTCAGCTCTTCAGTCTTTGTCTTCACTGCTTGTTCTGTGTTTTTCCAACTGTCATGGGATTCAATTTTCTTGAACCAGATTTAACTTTTGTTGAAAAATCATTCTGATTTTTCTTTAAAGCTAATTCGTCAAAGTCTCTAACACTGGTCTTCTCGTTGGGTCATAATGGACAATGCCAGTTGTTCGAAGGCGACCGATCTCATGATAATGACCAGCTCCTATTCGTGAAAATCTCAATTTTTTTCTGAAATGTGAGGTTAAGATTTTCCTTTTGATTTAATTTAAAATATTTGCAAATGTATGGTATAAGAAAACTCAGAATTATTCTGCAAACAGTCCAATATTTGACTGATTTGAATATGTTTATTACATCTGCTATTCTGCTATGGGTAATTGAAGGAGTTGGAAGGATGTTTTGGTAAAATTACATGAAACACCCATTAACAAGATTATAGAAGTAAACACTAAAATGTGTTTATCTCTAGGAAAAATGAGACTTTTTTTAGCTATAAACGCGAGTTCAGTGAATACTAACTACGCATAACGGCATAAACACAACATACCATTCCATGTCAACATAAGTAAACTGGTGTTAATTGGTTGTGCAAGTTGCTGGGCGGTGACGGTTTCGAGCGTGTCCTCAGCTGCGTAGCCCGTTACCAGGTACGAAATGGGATGTATATCATGTTACTTGTGCTTCTGGTAATTCTCAATGTGCCTGTATAGCCGTTTGTCGTGTTTTTGCTCCTCCCGTGACAATTACTGGGTTCTTATTATTGTTTTATTTTTTGTGGTCGGCGAATCCAGTTGGTTTACATTCTACACTGGTGTTCTGTGAGGTTTATGATAATTGTACTGGTGTCTTTCTAAATGATTAGTTTTTCTCGGTTGCATTCACAAATTTCATATGTTGTATAAGATATTCTTGATGATGCTATAGCCAACTAAGTGTTAGAGAATGCAATTCTCTCTCTTTTCATAAATAGCACATGATGGCCTTGATGTGCAACCGACATCATAAGAAGATGTTTGAACATTCAGGAAGCTTAACTGCTATTCCTTTATCAGACTGTGGTTTTAGACTTTCATATCTACCTTGTTGAACAACCGAGTCAATGTTTGAACTATTTGCCTATTATTAAATTTCATGTCTTCTGCACTTATGATGAATGTCGTCGTTCCAATTTAAATCTGAGAATGTTGTGTCTGTGATTTGGGTTACTCTGTTTTATTGCAGTTACATATTATGCTCTATGTTGTGGGAATTGGTTAGCCGTATTTTCTGGGTATCATTGCTGACTTAGATCAATTCATACCCATGTTGCTCCCTTTTGTTGTTATAGGCAATGGATAGACCTTGTGTAACTTCTCATGTGCGCACAGCGCAGTGAAAAGGGCAAAGGCATCAATGTGTTGCGTCGTTTCTGGACTAGCAAGGAAGAGGATCGGAGTGTCTGCTTCAACGTTTAGAAACGCTACTTGCCGAGTGCATGAAGTTGGATGGTTCACTTAGGGTTAGTTACGTGAATCAAGTTGTGAACCTAATGGAGGAGAAATTGCATGGTTGAGGTCTCTCACCATCCTCAGCGCTAGTGGTGCAAGTGGATTTGGATTCGTTTCGAGGGTAAAAAAGATGCATGAGAGGAGCACAGAAGGGTTGAAAATTTCACTTGAAATATATCTGTTGTTGTGAAGTTTTAATTGGATTCCGTAGTGTGAATGTGATTTACAGTTCCTGACTTCATATACACAATTCAACGAGCTCCTTTCAAGCACATGAAGGGCACTAGGGCCTTTTAAGTTCACTCAATATCATCAATTTTTCGGATCGTGTCTGTTTGAAATTCCACTGTTTTTTTTTTTTTAAAGTCATGTTTTGTATTATGTTGTTGGCTTTGGTAATTCAGTTTAATATTATGTTATTTGCAGATGAATATATTTGACCAACCCTTATTGATACACGTCAACGAAGTTGATTACCAATTACCACTAATATGTGCGGTAAAAAATACTCAAAATTTGTTTTGTTACTTTGCAGGGACTCGATGACTTATGAAAATGGAAATTGTCAAATATCACGAAAGATTCAAGGATATTTCTAATCGAAAAGAAATTTGGTCTCGATAATGGGATAAAAACAGTTTTATATATTCTTTTTATAAATTAATAATGTATAATTTGCAATGTGGTTTGATATAAATTAATTTTGGTGGTGAGAGAGTGTCGAGAAGTGGGAACATATTCATCGTTATCAAATTTACATGAACAAAAATCTATTGAGAGCCGTATTGTACATGTAACGTGTATATAGAGAGTGGACGATTATTTTTTGTGGGTTATTATTGAATTTAAGGTTTTCTTAATGTGCACTAGCAACTCTCATCAAATAAAACATATTATTTATTAAATATATTCCATGATTGAATTACCTTTATTTTATAGTTTAGGGATAGACTATCAATAAATATTTGGGATCTCTTTCCTAATTTAGAATAGAGAAAATAAATGCTCTTTTTGGATTTTAGTTTTAATTTTTTAACATTTCTCACATTGTATCTTTTTTTTTATTCTACATTTTTTAATTTTAGTCCTCCGCATTCTACGTGACAGAAATTTGAAAATTTTTCCTCTTGGCACGGGGACGTGAATTATTATATTTTTTAAAAAAATTACGTAATTATCAAAAATCGAAAATCACTCGTTTCTTGACGAAATCTTGCAAATGAGTAGTATAAATCAAAGACGCAAGGAATATGATGACACAAGAATTGAATAAAAGATATGGTCGGTTAAATATGGCTAGTTGCGGTTCAAATTAGCAGAAATTTTGAACGAGTCATACAACCAGTTCCGGTGACGGAATTCGGTGAATGAGGTATGAAAATTCATTTACTCGACGAGAGCTACAATTTCGGAGTGGGGGCCTGCGACAAGCACAATAGGCGTGACTTTCAGAATTCGTTTCCAGTGATTTCGGCACCTAATTGGAGCACCAACGACACAGACATTGTAGTAAGGTTCATGAGAAATCTATTGGGAGTGGTCTCGAGGATTGATGTGTTGTTTTGGCAGAGATACCGTCGTTTGAAGACGGCGTCGGCGGACGCTCGGTGGCGCAATTTTTAGGACACTGAATTGATGTTTACTGGCAATTGAATGTAATCAATTTGGCAATATAAGAAAACCTCGCGAATCAAGGAATTTAGGACAACGCGTTGAGGCACTTCTTCGACGGTCCCCTTCTGCCCCGCTCTGAAAAATTCATGGATTGGCAAGCGGGTGAGACAGAATGGGCCGACACTACTAACCAAGCCCGGTTCTCACCGATAGGAGCTGGTAGCTTGGTTTCAAGCCTTTTCTTATATGATAGTTGTGGCCATAGCCAAAAGGAGCCTTAAGCACTTATACAATGCTCAAGTCAAGGCTCCTTACCACTCGTTGCCTTGAGATGCCGGTTCGATGAACGCCTTGATGAAATAAGTTGAACCATGGTGTCCTATCGTCCAATTCATCCGAACAACGAAAACAGTGGCGTTAAAATTAGAAAAAAAATATAATAGATGAGTATTTTATTAAATAAATATAATTTATGTAATTAGGTGTAACTTTTTTATTTTTTTTTTAATAATCTACATCATATGCCAATTCAAATATGGAGGAAAATTAAAAAAAAATATCAGTAAATTTCTGATATATAGCATGTAAGAAACTAAAATTGAGAAATGTAAAAAAAAAATGATGCACTATTAAAAAAGTTAAAAGATTTGGATCAAAATTGCGAAAGAATGATATTTTCCCTTGCGAATATTTATTGCTTTAATAATGCTTTAATTCCTCAAATAAAAGCTCGAGAGAACTCCCTACTCGACCTCAGAAATCCCTTTTCCGATCAATCAAGAAACCTCTAAATTCCGACTTATGTGCATTCAAATTGGTCTTCCTTGTTTTCTGGAATTCATATTCCTTATCAGCTTAGCAGTTGTTGGATTGTTATGGTGGCTTCGTATTGTATTTTCAATATTGAGGGAGGAGATGACAAATTACGGCGGAGAAAAAGTGTTACCACCAAGCGATCTGCTGCTTCCGCCGCCGCCGGGGTCGTGTCCTTGGCTGGTGTCTGCCGAATGTAACCGTGGCAAACTGCAAAATTTCTACGGCAACATAACAGGATCCACGGCCGTGAAAACATATTGCAGGAGCATCCCTCCTTTGGAAGGCAAAAAGGTTCTATCTTGCTCCTATGGCTGGCTTGTTCTCTACGATTGTAATAAAAAACTCTTATCTTTATGTAATTCCACCACTTTCGGCGACAACGTAGTCCTCCCCCGCCATTTATGGCAGGTGTCCGTGTACGGCGTCAGTAGCTGCGTGTTAGTCCCGAATAAGAACGCCACATCTTTCAACCGGTTAGATAATTTCAAAATCTTAATATTTTTAAGAGGATATCCGGCCATATTGTGTGGTTGGATCGGTGCTCCTTCTTATGAGTGGACTGAAACAAGATACTGGGAGTGTGTGAAACGACATTTTACGTGGAAGGACGACCGTAGTTTCATGATTTTCAGACGGGCTGTTGTCTGTGGTGGTAAAGTATTCGCCCAACTTGGTGAAACTCGAATTTTGCATTTCTTTCATTCTCTATGGTCCATTGAGATCGTTGAACACGAACAATTATTCTCGGTTAAAATATTCCCGGATAGTCTTGTGTTCTCTAAAATAAAAGTGCCTGGCCGGGATGCATCCCATCGCGATGCGGTTAGATATAAAAAAGTGTATGTGGTAGAATTGAGCGGAGAACTGTTCTTTTTATACTTTTGGGGTGCAACTCAAGTGTTTAACGTGTACAAATTGAATGTGGATACCATGGAGTTCGAGGGAATAAGATATCTTGAGGATAGAGCATTTTTTATTGGCAAGGAGTACTGTCTGTCTTGTCCGGTATCTGGATCCGGTCGTATATATTTTACAACAAAGAGAAGAGATGGCAACTTATATTGTTTTTGTATGAAGGATCAAAGTGTGTCGGTGTATCCTCTGTCATGTACACCGTGGCTTCGCCGTCCTATTTGGATCATGCCGCGACTCCTCCTCAGGTAAGTCTTTTGCTATTAACTCACTCTTCATTTTCATTTCTAGTAAGATTTCTTAATACCATGAAGCAGGCGCCCAAATTTCTTTTCAATTTTAAGAAATTACAGAAACTCTCCCTATTAGAGAATTTACATTACATTGGGATCACACTTACTGATTAATATTTGAGTTTAAATTTATGATGGATGTATCGGCCAAAATGTTAGGGAAAGTTTTTGTAATTTTTTCAAATCTCAAGGGAGGTGAGGTTTGTGTAATTAGTTTGAAACTCAGGCTATACAACTTAATTATTAAAGTGATAAGATATTCTAGTTTCTACTCAGGCCAGTTGATAATGATCACAACAACATTGACAACCAAAGAAGAAATTGCACCACCACCACCCCATTAATACAGGAGTTGGATGAAAATAGAGATGGGTACAGACAACTCCACTATCTTCCTTTGGATGTTCTTGTATATTTAGCTTCCAAGCATCTTATAGCAAAGGAATACATGAATTTTCGAGCAACAAGTACAATTTTCCGATCAGTTGCCCCTCCAATAAATTGGAGAAGAGCCTTATCAACCTCATTAGAAGCCGCCAGTTATGTATTCTCCTGTCCGCTACTCATGTTTGCTGACCAAGATGAAAGCGTCTACAAATTTGTGGATCCCAGCATAAACAACATTAATGATAATCACTACCTGATGAAAATCCCTAATCCTCTCCTTGATCATAGGATTATCCACTATTCGAGTCACGGGTGGCTTCTGTTTTCGGAAAGACATACTTATATTTTTCTCTATAATCCATTTACAAGGGACATTATGATTTATAACTCCAGAGTTCCACCATTTCAAGAAAGCTTATTCTTCTTTCCAAAATCATGTTGTATTGGTATAGATGATGCGCATAGCTTCTGCTATGTTATTGGCTTTGGTGTCCTTAAAGAAAACAAAGTTGTAGTGACCACCATAGATGATCCGCAGGCAGAACAATGGAACCGTTACTTTCATGACAATGATTGGAATTTTAAGGTAGTGACTCAGATCAGTCCGGTATTTTTTGAGGAAGCTTTCTATTACTTGGATCGGCAGGGGAAACTTGGAAAACTTCGGATAGATTTCGAGACTGGAGACTCGAGTTGGAAAGTATTGGACAAGCCCTTAAAACCAAGTTTCAATAATTGTAGTGATTCGAGTTTCTATCATAACTTCTTGGTGGAGTGTGGCAGTGAGCTGATTTCAGTGTTTCTTGGCTCTTTGGGGAAATGGATTGCAATTTATATGTTGAACATTGATGGGGATTGGGAAATCGTGACGAATTTAGGCAGTTACGACTTGTATTTAAGCACAACTTCATGCTTGTCAGTAAAATCCCAATCGAATGGAGGGAATAGAATCTATTTTTCAGCACTTCGCGGAGATTTTGAAATTGTTTACTTCTCTTTGAACACCAACAAATGGCACTTCTGTGGAAGTCAAGATTCAGCCTCGGATATTTGTGGGACAAGATGGCTAGCCAACTCATGCTGGATTAAGCCAACTTGGTAGTATATTTTAATTTGACATGGTTTGTGTATGTATTTTTCCTAATTTAATTAGTCGTGCGGTTGAATGATTAGCCTCTTTTTTTTACGATTGAATGCATTTCTAGAGTCCCATATTAAGTAATGCCCGAACTCTTTCTTCTGTATCGAGGATCGTCGAAATAAGCAAGAATACTATTTCTACGGAAAATGGCATTGGTGGGGATTTCAATCGAGATACCTGAAGGGGGCATTAGTTCCTTCTCACGTTCTTGAATCGATTGGAGTGGAATGATGAATCTATTTCTTCGCCTCTTTGAGAATAAATCAGAATTCTGGTAGAGAGCGGTCGGATCTATGAGATTACAACGACCAGTACATAGAATTCGACGAAGGTCTGAATAATCATAATTTATGGATGATACGAGTTCTCCAGTGTTCCTCTGATTAGGATAACTACCCCTTATTGTGTTTCTAATTATTTTATAAGTTCAAAAGTTTCTAATTATTAGAAGCTCAAAAAGTACGTGAATCGTATGCATAAGTTTCTTCTGTTCTTATGATTCATTTGCAATGGTTCTGATGCTTCTTGTTTTATAAGGTATAGATGACATGTAATGATGTAAGCCCTTTGTATTTTTATGTAAACATTGATTATTATTGTTTAACTGACTCGCATACATATTTATGTAAATTTATTAATGCATTCGCAAGTGATAAACAAATTTTGACCTTTTCCTTTAAAAATAAAATTTCATTTTTGTGATTCTTAAAGTTTATATATCACCAACCTTTCAATAATCAATTTAATAACTTTTAATTAAGATAATTATGTAAAATAATATGTATTATAAATTATGATTAAAATTTTATTAACACTTTATTATAGGTAGAAATTTGGTTCCAACCCTATTCTTAATCTAATTCTAATCCTTTCTTATGATGTGGAATTTATGTTACAAATTATTAAATTTTTTTGTTTGTATTTTTTATTTTATCTTTTATGTTAATTATAGTTCATAAAACTTATTCATCAAAAAGAAAAGTAAAGTTCTAAACTTTAACTTTAAAATTTACATTAAATTACTTATTGTGTTAATTCCGAAATTAATTGTGCATTAAATCTAGAAGTTTTTCCTTTTCTCTTACAAAAAGTCATTATTCCTATAAAAATTAAAACTAAACAAAGAACAAAGTTTGGAGAATATTCATGATGCTTAAAAAATTTAAAAATTATATATCATTATTTATTATATAT
>JBBMKE010424186.1:0-10734 GCA_037834125.1 Lippia alba | reverse complement strand
CTAAAATTAATTAAATTATTCACGAATTTCTCGATCTAGAATAATTTCGCATTTTACTCCTCCGTGTAGATATCCATTAAAAATAAATTACAACTACTATCATTTATTTTTCACCTCCAATCTAAAATTTATTGATTCGCCTTAAGTTCATATTCCCTATATGTGAAACACATTCAACATACAACTTCGGTGACATGTCACACGAAGTGCTTTGGCCAAAGTCTTAATTCAAACTTTTGCAAATCTATTTCAGGGATATCTTTCCTTCCAACAAGGTCACAGATTCCTCGATCTGTATTACTCTTTAGCACATTTCATGCAATTACCGAACGTACAAAGTATTTTGGCCACCCGTTACCGAGACCTCACTTTTGAGTACATCACAATGACTAACATTACATGCCCAAAGCCGAAACACTGCCAGGATTAAGAGTCTAATGCTTCCCGAAATTTTATTCATTTTAGATAGTAGTATAAAATGAATAGTCTTAGTGGTTCAGTTAGACGTTTCCAATCCCATTGAAAATCATCAATGTGTTATAACTGGAATCACCATTCCCTATGAAGAAAGACTAATCATCTTATATAACCATATTATAGTCTTGAATAAGAACATATTCTTATCTTACCGACTAGAATTTTAATGACACGTGATTTTCAATATTTTCGGTATTCAAAGTCTTTTCCTATGAAACACATTTCATATAAGAATAACATCACGTGTCATTAATTATTAAATGCATAAAATACTTATAACTTGCTTTAATTCAGTTTTATTAATCCAAAAAATATTTACAATATAATTGGATTTTCAGGGCATTAATCCCAATAGGATGATGTACAAGAAGCTATGAATACTCCACCAGCAAAACTCCGCACGTGGAACCGTGAGAGTTTCGAAAACATTTTTAGGCGTAAGAAAAGGTTCAGTGACCGCATAGATGGTATCCAGCGGATTCCACCAGATAGATTACACCCCTACTTGCGAGCTCTTAAAAGAGAACTCATTGGCGAATACAACAATACTCTTAAGCAGGAGGAAACACTCTAGGTTCAAAAGTCTCGAGTATAGTGGTTTAAGTTGGGGGATAAGAACACCAAATTCTTTCACCTTTCAACTATTTATCGCTGCAAATGAAATAAGATTGAGACGCTTACATTAATGGGCAGTGGACTACGGATCAGAATCAAATGAAAGAGCATGTGGTCCAAATTTTTAGTCATTTATTCATGATTAACTCATGAACAGTGAATGCATGCCTATCCCCTCAAGGTGGATTGCATTAATAAACTCATCCATGAACCGACGCTTGAGGAACTTCATAAAGTTGCCAATTTGATGAACCCGAATAAGGCTTCGGGGCCGGATGGGCCCTTGGCCTACTTCTATCAGCGGCTTTGGGAAATCATTGGGGAATCTAAGTCCAATCTGATTGTGAAGTGTTTTTGGAAAGGGGAGGTAACAGAGAAGATAGGGAAGGCATTCATATGTCTCATCCCCAAGATCACAAGTCCTGAGAAGGCCTCAGACTTTCGCCCTATTGCTTTTTGTAAAGTGATGCTGAAAATGGTTACAAAGACGCTTGTGTCGTGCTTGATGCCATTCATGCTGAAGCTTATTAGTCCGTATCAGAGTAGTTTTATCCCCGGGAAAAAGTACGCACAACAATATTCTGATCATACAAGAGCTTCTCCATACAATCCGAAAATTGAAGGACAGAAACGGGGGCATAGTTTTTAAGATAGATTTGGAGAAAGCGTATGATAAAGTGAGCTGGGCCTTTCTGCGTGAAATGCTGGAATTCTTTGCATTTCCACAACAGATCGTTGAGCTGATCATGAGCACTATCGCGCAGGTAAGGCCGAGTATTTTGTGGAATGGCGAGCCCACCGATACGATCATCCCGACTTTGCGGTATTCGGCAGGGGGATCCCATTTTGCCCTACCTCTTTATACTTTGTATGAAGAGGTTAACGTACCTGATTGAGGAAGCAATCGAGCAAAAACTGTGGAATCGGTGCCGGTGTGTCGGGAAAGACCGAGAATCTCACATTTGTTTTTCGCTGATGATATCATATTCACAGCAAGGGCAACAAGAAGAAATGCTTGGGCAATCAAATCTATATTGGACAAATTCTGTGGAGCGACTGGACTTTGGATGAATAATGCCAAATCTAAGATTCTCTTTGGGCCTAATGTTCTCTTGGAAGTCAGGAAAGAGATTGTAGATGTAACTTTGGTGGAGGAAACTCATAATCTGGGAAAATATCTTGGCATAAGCATGAAAAACTACAGACGGCCTCGAGAGGCCTTCGCGGGCGTCATTGAGAGACTAGAAGCAAAACTCTCAAACTGGAAGTCGAAAACTGTAAATCTAGCTGGCCATATGACACTTATCCGCTCGGTGATGTCCGCGGTGCCAGTTTATCACATGCATACGAACTGGATGGCGAGAAGTGTTTGCGACAGATTGGATCAAATAAATCGAAGCTTTGTGTGGTTTGCTGACATAACGCGTTGAAAGACGCACCTAGTGGGCTGAGATAAGGTTACTCGGAAGAAAAGTGCAGCAGGGCTTGGAATTCGGGAACCCCGCAAGACGGATATTGCGCTTCTTGCCAAGTCGAGGTGGAAATTGATGTCGAGGCAGAGAAGCACTTGGGGAGATATGTTTAAAGCTAAATACTTGAGAGGTGCGGAAATATGGGATCATACACCCAGAATAATGGCCTCGCTTGCTGGGAAGGGAAGGGATTGTGAGGAGTGTGAAGGCTCTATGGAACAATAACTGGCTGGCTAAGGGGAAGATCCGCGGTAGAATGAGTGGAGAGGATCACGAAGTGGATATTTCTTACACTGTGGCTGATATTATTACCGATACGGGGACTTGGAGTTTGAGTAATCTGAGAACTAAAATTCCAGAGGATATCAGAAGTGAGATAGTGGCAATATCTATCACGGAGAATATAAGTGCAAGGGATGTGCTATACTGGAGAGATGGTAAGAATGGGGAATTCATGTGTAAGTCTGCTTATGAATATTTGCGCGGTGATTCTCAGGGGCAAATTCAAAGTGGAACTGGATTTGGAAAAATGGACTCCCAACTAAACTGAAAACTTTTCTTTGGCTCACGGAGCCCCAAAGTCTGATGATGAATGCGCTCCGGGCAGACAGGGGAATGGCGGATGATGCAAGATGTCCCGATGTAGCTCCACCAGGGAAGATTCTCCTGAAGTACTGTCCACGAGCACAGATTTTCTGGAAGCCACTTGTGGAGGAGAAGGATTGGGATCTGTTCTTTAGCGGCTCTGATGACGATTGGCTCGCTACAACTAGCAAACAACCCATCCGTACAAATGCGAGGTGGCCAGTCCAGTGGGGTACTTTGTTCGTGGTGGGATTATGGTACTTGTGGAAAGCCTAGAACGTTTGGGTTTACCAACAACATGAAGAGCAGATTGAGTTGATGGTCATGAAAACTATGAACATGAGTTTGGAAGTTGGAGCCAACAATATGTAGGGGAAAAGAAAAAAGGTACGCAAGGCCAATGCGAACTGGGTTCGACCACCTTTGGGGTGGTACAAGCTGAACATTGATGGGAGCGTGGTTAATCAGAGTGGTTCAGCGGAAGCGGGAGGCCTGATCCGGGACGACGGAGGTAACTGTGTCTGCGGCTTCTCAATGAAGCTGGAAAATATCCCAATTGAAAGTGCTGAACTATTGGGCATGCGGGAAGGCCTCAAAATGGCGTGGGAACGCAGACTCCCGAGGGTGGAAATGGAATGTGATGCGGAGGAAGTTGTTAAGTTTGTGCTACATGGGCAGCACGAATGGCACCCACTGCGACAAATAGTGGAAGATTGTCGCATCTACTTGCGTAAACCTTGGGAGGCGAAGCTGTGCCATGTAAATAAAGAAAAGAACAAGGCAACGGATTGTTTGGCCAAGCTCAGCCAAGGAATGGCAGAGGCGAAGATGTTTTGGGAAGAACCGCCGGTGAAATTAACGGAGTTTAATGAAGATCCTGGAAAACGGTTGAGCTCGATCTGTTTTTGTTGTAGAAAAAAAATATATATATTAATTTGTACTCAGCGAGAACATCACAATTCTCCTATTCTCTAGCCTCATTTTATTTATTTATTTAATAATTTTTTATGTTTGCTCATATTTTATAATCTGTGTTTACTATATTTACTAAAATAATATTATTATATTTATTTATTACAATTTAATAGTTATATAAAATATAGATATAAAAAAAATACATAAACGTGAATAATTGAATTTCGATAAATTTAGATAATAATATTAATAATTATTATTATTATTTCATTACACGCATCAAATGTACACAAATTAGTAGTTATGTTTATTTAAATGTCTATCAATTTTGTCCTCTCATTCAACGACATGAATTTAAAGATTTTCTCAAATTTCCCTTCAATTTAGACTGTAAGGCGAATTTAGGTGGGGGGTTGAGGAATTGATATCTTTAATATTTAGTATACTTTGCAAGAAAAAGAAAATGTCTTTATAGTTATTTCTCTCATTGTTTTGTCCTGAAATACATACCTACATGTGGTTTTAATTTTAACTTGATTTTACCAAACTACTTCAATAAGAGGGATTAATTTCTATACTTATCTTATGTCTTATGAAAATTTTAAATAGAATAGTAAATTAACTAATAAATGTAATATACTTATCGTCTAATTAACTAAGATCAGATTGAATCGAATTTTGATTAGAATTTTTTAAGAATATTCATCTTCAATAAGGTATTGTAAATAAAAATATTTTAACTTGATTTACCAAACTACTTCAGTGAGAGGGATGAATTTCAATACTTATCTTATGTCTTATGAAAATTTTAAATAGAATCGTAAATTAAATAATAAATTTAATATACTTATCATCTAATTAACTAAGATCTGATCGAATCGAATTTTGATTAGAATTTTTTTAAGAATATACATCTTCAATCAGGTATTTTAAATAAAAATTGTGGAAACTCCCTAAATTTCACTGGTCATGTGTCTTGTGGGTGCAAGAGGAAAAAATTGGAGAAGTAGAACTAAATGTAAGAAAGGACAAATTGTTAGGACCAAAATGAAAAGGTAATAACTCAAACGATCGAAAAAGAATTCCTAATTATTGTTGTATTAATGAGGAGTACTGCCCCGTTCTGGGCCTCTGTCTGACCAAAAAAAATAAAAAAATGAGGAGTACTAATGAAAGAGAAGCACTTACTATGTATGTAAAGAGTTTGAGTCCCATGTAAAAATTCAGATTTTATCACATTTTTTTAAAGTTTTAGCAGTTCTTATAATATTTGAATCATTATGCTTGTATGCAAGGTCAAACACCCTCATCCTTAAGAAATTTTCATATGTAGATATGATAGGAAAAATATTTTAATGTAAGGAAGTAGAAGATCCATTTTTCTTAAAAAAAGAAAAGAAAAGGATTATAGTAGAGACGGGAGATCATGTAGGAAATCAAGTAAGAAAAATCTGTTTAAAGTTAGATGAAAAAACAAGTTCGCTTCTCAAAATATAAGTACTTTTTAATTTTTTATTTAAATTTTGGAATATTTTAGATTATTTATCTGGACTAAAAATTATAAATTAGCATCTCAAATCATTTAAGTATTTAAAATGTTGTTAATTTTTTATGGAAAAATTAACACCAAAACCAATTAAGATGACAGACTAAAAATTTTAATAAAATTAAAATAACAATTTAAAACATTTTAAAATTTGAATATATAAAAAATTATCATAGATGGGAACTTCTTGTTCTTTTCCTTCTTTAAGGTTATATAGTATATATCTTATTTGGGTAATGCTCACTAATATCTTGATTTCCCAAATTGACCTTTTGCTAATAAAAAATTCTAATCTATATTTAATTTGTCACATCTCAACCAATTAAATAACAAGGATATTATATTTATTATTTAATTAATTATTTCTTTTAAACTTTTTTTACTAATTACATGGTAAATATAAAAAGTCATACTCTTATTATATACCAACTTGATGGGAGCCGGGTCAGTTACAATTTCATCCTTAGTTGACATGACTTTTTTGCAAAGAAACGAACCTTTAGGTTGTGTTTACTTTTAAGTTAACTATGTGTTTGACTATTTAAAGTGGGTGTGCCAAAGTTTTACTTTGAAAGTTGGTTTAACTCCCCTTTTCCCGGAGCCCCAAATTATACAAAGTCAAGGTTGCATTAAATAGTCACTCCAAAAATGAGTGACTATTAACCTATTGCCAATGGTTAGGTGAAAAGTATCATATCACCCTTCTACTTTTTAACTAATTCCCATTTTATCCTTAAAAAAATGGTACAGAATGAAAGATGGGCACATTAATCAAAGCAAGGGCATTTTGTGTCATTTAACACAATATCCCATGGTTATAAACTTTCAAAGTAAAGGTAGCTAGATTTTAGTCACACCAAGTTAAAAATCAAACCATAAAAGTAAACATGTGGGAGGTTTATTTAGTCATAAATTTTTTCAAAAAATAAACCTTAGCCGATTGATAGCTAACTAACTATAGAAGTAAGCGCAATCTTAGAAAAAATGAAACCTGACTAAATACTTCGTCGCCATCGAAATTGGAACACTGTTTGTCAGGCCTACTAATCTTTTCACATATTTAGAGCGAGTTTACTTTTCAAGAATAAGTAGGTTTGGTAAAATAAAGACTTATAATCTAGACTTTACTTTAATAGAAAAGAAATATGTTCTTTTCTTGGAGCCCTGGGTTTAAGATGGAAAAGCCTAGAGTATATAATTTGGTCTAAAAGTAGCCGCTAAATAACCAATTTTTTTGGGAGAGATGTTTTACTGTAATACCCTCTTTTTTTTTCCTCATATCTAAATATTACTTTTTCTTTCCTCTCGTATCTAAATATTACATTTTTATTTGGAGATAATTTCACCTAAAATTTTCACTTTATTGTTGAAGATTAGCTTTGTTTTTATTTCAACATATAAATAAAAGAATAATATTTTCCAATATTTTTTTTTTAAAAAACCAACCGGCACCACACCGTGGGGTTGTTAACGAGGTCCCCTCCCCATATATTGACCAACAAAAATCAGATAAACATTACAGAGATTCATGATCCAAGGATCTTTTAAGCTGATACAACAGAAATGGCCTCTAACAAAATTATTAAATACGATGGTCGGGCAATGTCTCTTTCCCCGTTTATCGATCTGAAGCCCGCCTTCATACTGATCAACTGTGGTACCATTTTTCTTTAGCGTTGTGCGATTCTGGTCCCTCATGTCGAGCGTGAAAATGCTGGCGTCCTCAGGACTACGCATTCTGTTTTGTTGGTATCGGTCATCTTGTACATT
This sequence comes from Lippia alba, assembly GCA_037834125.1. NCBI lineage: Eukaryota > Viridiplantae > Streptophyta > Magnoliopsida > Lamiales > Verbenaceae > Lippia > Lippia alba. The sequence goes on along the minus strand of JBBMKE010424186.1, from coordinate 3,354 downwards.
TAAACCGTCAATTCTATAGTTGCAAACTAGCGATGTGGGACCATGACACCTTCGTCTCTTGTACCGCATCCATTTTCGCTTATTGTACCTGCAATAACTTCTCTCGGCCTTAACCAAAACAAGCATAATATCATTTCTTTTAAAGAGCCCGACTTTTATAAACTCTACATTATCCACATATTTACCAGCTATAAACTTTTTGTCCTAACTTAATTTACCGCTATCTAAACCCCATAAGTTATTCGTCAACTGAAATTGACTAACCCCATAGCAGCAAATATACAGAACATAACATTTACCTCTGTACACAAAATTCATTAAAAGCATACCTGTACCCATTGCTTCAAACTTCCGTAGCCCCTGAAAGGCTCCCATTTTTTGCCAATTGTCAACCTTCATATTACAGTTTTATCTGATCCTGAAAGCTGGGAGCTCCCAACGATCCACTCTGGAGAGGCCAGTTGATCTCTTGTCCATGTTATGGTGCCGATATATCCAGTCCGTTTGCTCAGTCACAGCTTTTGTGGCAAGCCAGTCCGCCGGAGTGTTCCCGGAATGTCATATAACTAACCAAACTTCCATTAGTTTAATGAATCAATAAAGTAATAAATTCATCCCCACAATATTCACATTTCAACAAAATGATCTCTAAATATTGCGCATATAACAATGCAGTCCTTGGGGACAAAGCTCAACCCTAACGGAGTAGTGGGTCACAAACAATCCATAATATTGAATGATTAAATTGTAATTTCCAAAGGGTATAGTTAAATGTAATTTTTCCAAATACCTAAATTTGATGTCTAAGTTGAGACCCAAGAAGTAAAACACTGAGATTAGGGGTGCCTAATCTCCTTAGGAGATGCATAGACTCTCCTTTTTACATAACTCCCCCACTACCTATGATTATAACGAAAATTAAGTCGCGTTAAAAACCTAATTTGGTGCCTAATTTTGAAACTTCCAAAAATTCCTACTAAGTTAACTGATGTCGTCCCTTTCCTACTCTAATTAGTAAGTTTGGCGAGGTAGTTAATGTTGGTTGTCAATTGACAATGATGTGCCAGAGGTTTTCTTTTTAACAAGTATTACAAGTTTCTTTTATACAGCACTTGCCACGGCAACCTACCGTGTCGTATCGAGATTGTCAGACACTCATATTACTACCTATCACATAATAAATTAAAAAAATAATTAATTTATACTATTGTGTTTCGTCGTATTCATACATTATAGGTTATAGATTTCAGATATTACTATAACTCCCTATATTTTAACAAATGAATGAATTTTATCAAAATTAAATATTTTTTCAAAAAATTAATTTTAAAAGTTATTTCGCTGCAACACACCCTCAAAAAAGAAAATTCACAGGAAATTATTAAAATACTTAAGTAAGAAAAATTATTTGCTTTAACAACTCGAGCATCATTTATGAAATATTAATGAGGGCAAACTGATATAAAATTGAATATTAAAAACTATTTCTACTTTTTTTTAATAACCTAATTATAATTCTAACCCGAATTTGAGAGGCCAAATTGGTGAATGACCAAGAAATGTGATTTTTACAAGTTTTATGGGAATTGAAGAATCATATAGTGCATATAAATATAATTAATTAAGTGTGACCGAATCAGACATGAGTTGTAATTTTATTTCAGTGTGATAATTTCATTCTAATCATATGTTTTTTCTTAATTTTCCCTTTCTTTTATTTTGGCAATCAAGAAGAAAGTGTGGGTTATTACTACTTAGATAGGAATTCAATGAAAGAGGCCCATTCTAAAATAATTCAAGTATTAGATTCTGTGTTGGCGTATTTAATAGCAATTTAAATCGGGGACTAACAGTCAACTTTTCACGTACTTGATCACGGTATGAAATTTTTTAATACATACTCCTATTTCACCTGGTTACATTTCGTTAATATGATCAAAAGAAGAATATATAAGGTCGTGTTTGAGTTTTTGTAATAAAAAACAATTAATACTGATAGAAAGAAATTTATATATAAGTTTGTTATATTAATTAAAACTCAAATAAATTAGATATAAAAAATGCATTAGTTGTATCTACAAGTGTGAATCAGTTACATTTTCCATCTTATACAGAAACGAAAATGAGCTCTATCAAACATGTTTCCACATATGCAATTTCATTAATCAAAGGATATAATGTATATACATATTTTTTATTTTTATTTTTTTTGGAAACGACATATATACATACGTGACTCTAGCCAAATGCAATTTTTAGTTGAGAAATTTTTTATTTTCTATTACTTTAATCATTAATACCACAAACGACATGCTTTGAGCTTAGAAGTTATAATCGTGTTTTACGTTGATTATCGACACTAAATTTAGTTCACTTTTTTGTTAGAATTTGAGCACTTTACCTGCACATGTCATTTTATTAAGGGTATTTCGTTCATACATTTTTCACATAAAAAAGAAGATAGTATACATTCTTCACATGCTCAACTTTCAATAAAAAGTGGTCCGGATTTGATGTTAAACATAGACCACACCTATAACTATAGGCTTAAAATATACACTTTGAAATATTACGGATGTAAAATATAAAATACAAAATTTATAGACTAAAAACAAGATTAAATTACACCATAACCCCCTATTAGGTGAAATAAGAAAATCCTGTGTTACAAAAAATGTAACATAAAAAGTCCTGTATTTTCAAAATATTCGTATAACAAATCCTAATTTTTTTTGGTGTTAGACATATACTAAAAGCGCGATTAAAACATTAATTTGCTCTATTTATTAGATGCGAATGATTAATTTACCTTTTATATTTTGACATACTTCATCTCGCCTCTCTCTATATAGCCCTATTTATGCTTGTTTATAGGGTTTTCATGCAATTTTTATTTTATATAGGGTCTTTGTCCAAATAAAAAAGTATCGAAGAATATAGTGACATATGAGATAATGTATATCAAAATATAAAAGGATAAATTAGTTATTTCGCACCCAATAAATAGAGAAATTTACTGTTATACCACTACAAGAAAACAGCCGAAAACCGACGGGAAAAAACCGACGGGATTTTCGTTGGGATTTCCGATGGAAAACCGACGGAATTCCAACGGAATTCCCACGGCCAAGCAAAATTACATTCCAACGGAAAAGCCGTCGGAATTCCGTCGAAATTCCATCGGAAAAATTGGCGGGATTTTAAAAAAAATTGCGCCAAAAATTCCAACGGAATTCCATCGGTTTTCCTTTGGAATTCCGTCGGAAATTTTGGCGCAATTCTAAAAAAATTGCACCAAAAATACCAACGAAAATGTTTCGTCGGTATATTTATTCTTCTTTAATAAAAAACCAA
>JBBMKE010424178.1:0-10736 GCA_037834125.1 Lippia alba | reverse complement strand
TTGTATTTATTAATTTTTTCATAAAGAGTAAAATTGAAAAATGCACATAACTTTAATAGAATTATATATATTAGATATAATTGCGTCAAGAGAATTAGTGGGCCTGAACCGGGCCTGAGCTGGGCTTGGTTCACGGGTTGGGTCGGGCTGGTCCTGGGTTTAAGTGGGCCGATTCACGGGCTGGGTTGGGTTTAAAAATTAAACCCAATAGGGGCCCACTTTAATACCCCAAACCCAGCCCAGCCCGCCTCATAATGTTCATGGGCTGGGCCTGGGCCGGTTCGAACCGGGCTGGTTCACCGGTTTCGTGGGTCGGCCCGGCCCGTTTGACATCTTTATTTGAAGCCGTGTTCGAGCCGTGCCGGACATGTATCCATGCCGTGTCTGAGCCGTGTCCTAAACGTATCGGAATTTTTTTTATTTTTGAACACATTTTGCCGTGTCGGAGCCGTGTCCGTGTCCGATACGTGTCCGACACTGCACGGGTGAATTTTTGGAGTGTCCGTGCTTTGTAGTTTGCTACTAATGCCTGAATTTCTTTTCCTAGCGATAAAAGAGCTTGTGCATCAACAAAATTTGAAAACTAATTTCGAGTATTGTAATTTCACAGATGAATAAATACTAAATCACCATTTTTTTTAAATTGATTTTTCCAGCCTCACAACTAAGTAAAAAATAATTATCTAACAAATTATTAGGTACAACTTTATCAACAACAGTTGCTAGACAAAAAAAGGTTCCATCAAATTAACTGAGTTCTAATCATAAGTATGCCCACATTTCCATCCAACCACATACACAAACACAAAATCCATCCATCAAGCTCGTCTTGATAAATCACTTTCAACAAAAAATTGATAGAAATTGGCATAACTGACATGAGAATGGAAACGTTGTCACCTAAACGTTGAAAAATCCATCCCCTAAACATTGTCACCCCAAGATGTTTTGCGTCACTTTCCTGATACATTAACCACATGAGAATGGAAACAACAATCAAGAAAATATTTAAAAATTCAAAATAAAAAAAATAAATAAGCAATTATAATTTTAAAAATTAGAATTATGACAACATGATCAACCATTTCTAAGAAGTATATATAATCACATGACATAAGTTTAGGTGGATATTTTAGGGGTCATTCTATAATGAATTATTATTAAAAATTAATAGTTAACTTAAATAAAGTACTAATACTAATTAATGCTGATCATTTTAACAAATAAATAAATTGATACTATTGGACATTGAATGAGAAGAAGACCAAAGAAAAATGGAATAGTTCGAAAATTAATGCTTAATAAAATAAACTTTATTTAATTAAATATTCAATTAGTGTAAATAGTTTCATTTCAAACCTTTTCAACTTGTGTCAAGTAAATCAAATTAATCTAGCGGCATATTAATGATGGGGTGGTGGGCTCGAAATAGAGTAATGGTGTGGGCAATATTTCAAAATTTTTGCCAAGATCTCGTTATTAAAATATTTCTAAAATATTTTAATAAGTAGCGGAATGATTTATCCAGAATAACTCTAATATATACGTGCATCGATAATATAATTTTAAATCATAAAGCATATAATCACAATATGCAATTAACAATTAATAACATATAATTTGACAGCACAACGTCATTGCCGTACTGTAAAATTGGCTATCACCAACAATTTTTCAGCTCCTCGTTTGTTTCTCGTGAAACTGACAGAGCTTTCCCGCAATATTCCCATTTAAAACTTTGGAGACTGGGCTCCGACAGTATTTCGCTAAATACTTTGAGAAAATATTTTCTAGAAAAATAACTTTTTTTTAAATTAGAAAATCTCTATTTTCTAATTAATTAAGTGATTATATATTAATTATATAACTATCTAACTAATATAATTAATCCTCAAATTAAGGATTAATTAAATATGTAAGGAAAGAGAGAGCCGAAAGACATTATAGCTGAAAAAAGAAGCCAAAAATTATGATTTCAGAGAATGAAATTTGCAGCCTATTTATAGTGCCAAAAACAAGCGCGTTTTTATCCTTTCCAACCCTTCAGACTTGCGCCCTAAGTCCGGATGGCAAATCAGACGATGCCACGAGTCAAATGAAGGTGGCACGCTCGTCCATGCGCTGCCACATGGCGGCTGTGTGGCTGGCGCGTGTCACACACACGCCTGCACATGCTGACCTTCCATAAGCTACCACGTGTCTAGGTCCGATTTGACCCGGACCGACCCGGTTCGATCCTACTCGAATAGGATCCCATCCTACCCGTTGATCTGCGGCGAACCGACCTGTTGACCGACCCAGCCCAAAACAAATTTGAACCATTGTTGTGCGCTGACGCGGATCAATCTCGACCGTCCGTGCGGCGTGCCATGCGGGCGCTGACTCAGCACCACACAACGCTTGTCTGCTGATGTGGCTTGACACGTCATCAGTCTGCCACGTCACCCAAAAAACTTTTTTTTTAAAAAATTTTATTTTCTCTAAAATAAAATTTCTGGCATTTCCAACTCTGTGGAATTTAATTTATTTTCTAAAATAAATCTCGTGGCCATTTTCAAACACTTTGAAGAAACATTTCTCTATCTCTTTTCAATATTTTCTCTTTGGTCTTCGCTGGGGCTTGGGGGGGGGGGACCTGCATGACTAATTAATTATAGATCCAAACGGGTCAATCTATTGTCATCCCATGATAATAATTGATTATTATTATTTAATAATATTTAATTCCACTAAATAAATTAATTAAATTATTCACGAATTTTTCGATCTTGAATAATTTACCATTTTACTCCTCTGTGTAGATATCCATGAAAAATAAATTGTTACTACTATCATTTATTTTTAACTTCTAATATGAAATTTCTTAATTCGCCTTAAGTTCAAATTCTCTGTATGTGAAACACATTCAACATACAACTTCGATGACATATCACACGAAGTGCTCTACCAAAAGTCTTAATTCGAACTTTTGCAAATCTATTTCAGGGATAGCTTTTACCTTCCAACAAGGTCACAGATTCCTCGATCAGTATTACTCTTTAGTACATTTTATGCAATCATCGAACGTACAAAGTATTTTGGCCACCCGTTATCGAGACCTCACTTTTGAGTACATCACAGTGACTAACATTACATACCTAAAGCCGAAACACTGTCAGGATTAAGAGTCTAATGCTTCCCAAGATTTTATTCATTTTGGATAGCAGTATAAAATGAATAATCTCAGTGGTCCAGTTTGATGATTCTAATCCCATTGAAAATTATCAACGTGTTATAATCCAAATCCCGTTGAAAATCATCAACGTGTTATAATCCATATCAATATTTTATATGAATTATTATAAATTCTTTGAATTCTTTATACTTAAGAATTATTTGAATATGAGATTATGAAATTTGAATGCATATTTGAATGTTATATTCATGAGTGTTATGATTGCGTGCCGTTTCTATATATTTGAATTCGAAATTTCGTGAAAATTTTGATATATTGTGGTTATGCGTGTTGTGAACTTGTGTTGTTAGGATTAGTGCCCTTAAAGCAGTTAGTGCTTTACTATTTCCTTATAAAATCACAAACAATCTTTGAATAATAAACAAAATGATTTTGTTCATAGACAACACTTCTATATGTGCTTATTTGTCTGTTTACGTTGACTGTTTATTTGCATGTTTTGAACTCCCCTAATCCCAGATGCTGTCAAGAACTTTGTCCTTATAGGAACGACACATGAAACAAGTTCTTGACTCCATATATGCGAGGATTAGAAACTTCTCCAAGTCGGGAGTCCGACAGACAGTGGGAGTGTCGACCTTGACTCTACTGAGACTTGCTTATGTGATTATGTCCTTTTGAAGGATCACTCAGTTTCATGGAGTGATAAGTGCATATGAAGATGCGTTCATAATATAGAAGAGTGATTGTTACAAGAACTTCATCATTAAGACGTCCCGCGTGAGAACATTCCTAAATGGCATATCTCATAGGTCAATAACGTGATTAATTAATCCTTAGACTTAAGATTCTATAATGTCTCATATGAGTTAACTCTGTAATATTTGATATAGGCTCAAAAAGGTTTCGACATACTGAAACCTTAACCACGGCCTATATTGGAATTACACAAGTGACATATGTAGAATTAGTAGAATCAATAAAGGATTTGTACTTGTTACAGTAATAAGAATGATCTCTTACTGGTTGAGTTGTTCGTAGTCCATTAAACTTAAACCCTAGGCCAACGTAGTTAATAGATCAAGACATCAAGAAAATGGGGTTTTCTTGGATTGAGTTCTAAATGGATATGAAATGAGTTTAACTTTAAAGATCAAGAACATTTTGGCTCTCAGAATATTCTCATGCCTTAGTTATTGATTGAGAGATGGAGTTGTAGAGTATCGTATTTCACTGTATGTTGTTGACTGAAAGGTTCTATGATTTATTTCGTTATTCGGCTAGAGGTCACACATCCATTCCTAGACTACAATAGTGTGATCTGTGAAGTGATTAATTAATTAATAAGATTAATTAATTACTGTCACTGCTAATCGAATAATGAACTAAAGGCTCACACATAAATTCCAGAATACGAGGGTTATGGTAGGTTGTTAATATGATTAACGAAGGATCAAAATATTGGTTGAAGTGGGATTTTAGCCCTGCCATGTGTCACGCATAGAGGCATGATTGCCACATGTCAATGACATTGGCTGCCACGTGTTGAGAACACATGGCGTACACGTGTACATACATGGCTTAGGCGTGTGGATTTATTGCACGCGCGAATTCTTTTCTAGAATTAATTAATTAATTTAAGTCTTTGAATTAATTGTTAAGACTATTATTTCTCAAATAAAATTTAACCCAATAAATAATTAATTAGGAATGAAATTATTTATTGATTCTTGACTTCTAGCTTTAAGAAAGTTGAAAAGTCAAACTTACTATTGTATGAGAGAGAAAGTTGATTCTTGATAGAATTGAAAATTAAGTTTTGAACTTATTTTCTTATTAAATTAGTAATTAAATGAGTTAATTAGTGAGCAAGAAATCAAAGCACTCTAGGGTTAAAAAACCCTGATGGGGTTCAAACTCCACTAGTATTTATACTAGTGGTGGTGCTTTCTCATTCTTTAGACCAACACTCACGAAGTGTTAATTTTTTGAGAAAAATAAAAGGAAAGTTTTCAAAGCAGGTTATCCTAGCCAAAACACAAGCCACAGAACTAGCATTCTCCCTAGCTTGATCGTGTTCTGCGACTGGTGTGGATACTTTTAGAGGATCGCTGCTTTGAGATCTGTCGAAGGCCATTCGAGGGACTTTCCGTGTGAAGGGTGTCCAATAGGCGGTATTGGCATCTCGAGAAAGCTTCTAACAAAGTAGTCTCTTAGAAAACACGGTACAGAACGAGAATTGAGAGTCTTTGATCTTAATTTTGGAAAAAAATTTAAATTTTCGTTGCGTTACTGAACTCATTTTTCCAACATGTGTATGTGCTTGTATTTTATTTTTGGACTCGTTTGATGTGTTTAAAAATTTTATTTCAATGTTGGAACCAAAATGGGGGCTAACGAGCAATTAGTCCACCTTTGGTTCCTGGTGACATATCTTGAGCTCGAATCGATGATTTGGACTCAATGGGACAAGTCTCGTATTTTTCTAAACTCGTTTTTACCCCTGAATCTCATCAGAAACATGCCCTACCAGCCTAAATGACCCTTCCTCTTCCTCACTAACTAGGCCATAACTCTTACTATACTTAACCAAATTGAGTGAAATTTGGACCCACTTAAAGCCCTTTTATCCCTTAATCAGATACAACACATTTTATTTCATTTTACACTCCAAAAATAAGGTAACATCAGCAGCAAGCCGAGCCCTTCTTCAAGCTCGAAGAAAACACAATTCACTTTCACCATTTTGAGCTCAATCCCTCTCAATTTCACTCCAAACTTGAAAAGTAAGCCCATGATTGTGTTATGTATCTGCCCTTCTTTCTTTTAAGTGCTTATATGCTAAATTCGATGGAGGTTTGTTTGAGTATTGGATATATGGATGAATAGTTAGGGTTTGAGTTCATTTCTTGAGTATGCTTGATTAATCCTTGAGGTTTCTTTGAGTTTGATGCATGATAAATGATCCTAAGACATCCCTTTTTCCTTCTAAATTGATATCCTCAAATTTGACTTAATCCTATTGCCTACGCTCCTCTTTAACCCTATTTGGTAGAATTTTGACTGAAGTAATAATTGAAGTGTAGTACGAGGAAGATATCCTGACAAGTAAACACTAGACGATGCATGTCAAGTTAGAATGCTAAATGCATGGAGCACATAATTCACATCGAAATATGCAACATCAAATCAACAATTTAACAATTATAATGATAAAGCATAAATTAAGAGTTCAAATAATACAATGCGATATATGATTCACGTGCTATGAATGTAATAAATCTGTCACCGTAGCAATGATTTTAGCACGAGGTCTCGTCCATTGCTTTTAATATTGCATACATAGGTTAAGGGTGGTTCTTCTAGTATTTAAAATTTGTTGTTGTATCTCTCTCTGATCCCTTGTAACGATTGGAGGTCTAGAAGGCCCATGGAAATGTCGAGATTTGAAATTTTCCAAGAGTCCTTTACTAGGCACCTTTATCGTTCGATAAATTGAAATCCCATGTTCCCACGCTTATCTTCTTGTCTTCCGGTTCCTTTTGACTCGTGGTTTGTGCCTCACGGTGCATGCTCATCGATGGTCCTTTAGAATTTGTAGAAGATTGAAGTTGAAGAACTCCTTGTGGATCGGATCTTCTCTTAAGGTCCTCAGGTAATTGCAGATAACTTTTTTAAGAAAAGGCCTTGTAGATCACATATCCATTTCGGAACCTCTATCCATGTTAACCACCCATCATTTAGAAAATGAGAGTTGTTGTCGAGGTTGATTGAAATTTCATTCTACAATCACAATAAATCTGAATATTGATGCATGAGGATTAGTATATGCTTATGGCACATTTTCGGCGCAATAAGACATATAATGGATGATAATGACAACATATAATTAGCAACTTCGAATTTAGACATATTATCACATAGAATTTCCACCAATTTACATCAGTTAATGCCAAAAATCAATGTAATGCACATGTTGACAAGTTGTTCCTATGTCGTATGACCTAAACTGACTCAACACGACACGAGAACTCCGGTTTTGCAACCTTGAGCACTGATATCACTTAAGGATGTAGAAGCCGGCACGTGACGCCACAACTTCAGCACCAAGACCTGACCTGTATATGAAATGAAAGTCTATACACGTGCCAAATCAAGGCGAACGGGGACACAACTCACTCGCTAGGCTAGACGGGACTAATCCTTGAATCGTACAATCCAAACATTCTAAATAAAACCAGAGGAAAACATCATAAAATGGAAGCATAATGTAATCATCACATAATCATATTGAGCCACGGGATCTACATCAAAAATTATACAAGTAATCACGACCTTCACAACCTCAATAAATAAAAATACGCCATGGGCGTTCATGAACATAATATACAGTATGTAAATATGAGTGTTTGTATAAAGAAAGTGAAAGACACTTAAGCAAGACCCAAAAGACTCGAAAACCCGCCTAGCACTCCAAACCTACAAGAAAATTGAAAACAACGCCGGGTGCAGTCTATAAGAGACTGGTGGGTATAAAAACAGGGTATAATATATTAATAAAACAGAGTTTAAACACCCACACATGTAAGCTATAATCCCGCGTGAGGTTTTGAAATATTACTCAAGTGGGTGAAAACAAAGAAAAAATGATCGGGATTACAACAATTAATTTCATTCTTTCAATCATTCATGAGGTCATTGCGTGAGCCCGACGAGTGGGCGAAATCTCCAACCTTCACCTCGTGTATGAATTTAACAATTTATTTATTTATTAGCGATCATACAACATTCATTTATTCATTCGATCATTCAATCAATATCATTCATTCATGTATTCATACATAATATTACTCCTTCTTCCTCCGATTAGAAATGCGTCTACCATGCGTAGTGGAAGATATTGGTCTGGTGGACCATGGGCGAACCTATGCCATTAATAGGTTTTATTCCTCCTAATGGTATAACTGGTGCCCCGGGGGGACCCATCCAGGAGAACGCATTTCCCAATCATGATGGCAGTGAGGTTCATGACTCCCCAGAAGCCCAATTCTCATTCCTAGCTAATCTCCTAACGAGGGTCGGTAATATCGTAGTTGTGTGTCGAAACTAATGCACGAGATCACCGTCAGCCCATGCTTTCCCGGATAGCTACGCACACTTCGTCCCAGGGCCCCCATAATCAATGTGTCACTGATCACGCCAAAACATTAGGTGGAAATTCATAAAATAAAAGGGTTTTACGTTGAAATCATTTACTCTTTTTAAAAGACTCGATGTGTATATATATATAATTCTTTGACTTAAGACATTAACATTGGATATATTGGGTCATTCATAACTAATAGAAGAGAAACCCACCTGCTACACATTACCGAGCAATACCAAAGGAAAGAAAGATTTGAATATAGCCTATGAATCTGGCACGTCTCCACTTTGGAGAAAATTGTACAAGAAATAACACAGTGCATTCGTGAGACTCAAGACTCCATATGAACCAAACATGACATACGACAATGCAATTATCATGATATGAAGTGTATAAGAGGTGATAACATGTCATGGAGATATGCATGTGCACAATTAATGCCTTAAAGACATGATTACAAGCATTTCGTTCACCAATTAAAATGTTCACATCCATTCAAGCTCATATCTTTCCATAAATCATATCAAAACGATCCATAAATTCCAAAAAATGATCATAACACATATTTAAACATGTATACAATTCATATAAATCATAAAAGAAGAGAAAAGCATTCATTTAAGGTTCACAATCCAAGCATTTATGCACTCATGCACATTAAGGGGCAATGAAGGCATGCGAATTCATATCTTGCACATAACACATCAAATGAATCCATAATTTTCACAAAATGAGCATAACACATCTTATAACATGTTAGGGTCATAATCGAGGTGGAAAAATTACGAAAAAAATGGAAAAGTAGTGTAAGAAGAAACTCTGAGCATGATCTTGCAAAATCTGACAATTTTCCACAATGCGCAAGCCGTCGTGAAATGAGGATATCTGAAGTTCGAGATGTCTAAATTGGATTTTTTTATTGGAGATGAAACTAGAAAAATAGGCTTTTCAATAATATATGGTTCAAATCGATGCGAAAATGACATTGGTACAAATTGGGACGAAAGCATATTTTTGGTAAAATGGTGACACAGTTTTGCAAAGATCATATCTCTCAAACCACGACGAATTTTAAGGTGATTCCAATTGGAAGTTGTTCTAGACTTCAATAGGTTTCTGTGGTTAAAAATTCAGGTCAATCAGAGGTGTTTTGTAGGTAAAGGTTCTATAGCATGTAACAGATGTTACCCAGTTTTGTGCATGAAGGCCCTAACGGCTGTTAACCCGTCCAAATGCAAATTCCTGCATGTTTCAGGCTGCAAAACACACAAAAAACACACCCAAACATATACCACTACAAGACAACACATCAAGATATGTTTATCAAGCAAAAAACAAGGATTTCATGCCCTAATTCATGCTAAAAGCGATCCTAGATGCAAGAAGAATGAAAAGAGATGCAAACATGAACATATCTCCAAATTTCCTTCAAGAGCATTAATGGTGACAGCAAAAATACCCACCTACCAAGTAAAACCAATCCATAGAAATGAAAATGGATGTTTTAGGATCATTTATCATGCATCAAACTCAAAGAAACCTCAAGAAATCAAGCTTACTCAAGAAATGAACTCAAATCCTTACTCTGTTGCTTTCGCTTTGTTACGATTTTGTTGCGTACTCTATTCAGGTTTTGACCTTTTCAGTCAGGTCTGCGCCCCGCCTAGCTTAGGTTGGATTTTTGTTTGTCATCCATTCGCTTTGACTTGATGTATGTGCAGACTTCCCATTTCGTACACGTGTCGGGTCTTAGTGCGGGGGATGTGGTGCCTTTCGTTTAGGGTGCTACAGTTAAAATTTGAGTTAAAATTTGTTACAAGGGGTTAAGTGTGATAGTTTTCAAAGGTTAGGAGGGTAAATACTAAAAGTCAAAGTACATGGGGAAATTACAAAAGCCCCCAGAATACGGGGGTTACCGGCCCTAAAAAAAGATAATAATAAAATTGAGGGGGGGGTCTGGCGCCGCCACTTATGTCAACCATATATGATTCCGGTGTAAATATATATCATATTTTTCTGGTAATAATCTATCTATATTATAAAAGAACGAGTTATTTCTTACAAAATACGGATTGCCTAAAATACCCTCGTAATAGTTATGTCAATAATTATTAGTCAGGGGTAATTATGTAAATACATGTTATAAATTATTAATTTAAATACATTAAAAGAGTACTTATTAACTTGAAATATGACTCTTAGTATAAAGAAATTATTCTAATTTTAATTAGGCTATATTGCTAAAACAATATAATTAAATAAAAAGTTATTAACATAATATTTTAAAATATTCTACTCAAACTATTTCAAAAATAATTTTAATAACTTTATATAACAGTTATAACAAAGAAATATAGAAACATAGTCTCTAATTTCTCTAGGAGAAATTAAAATTTTGATAGGACAAACTCATTT
>JBBMKE010424168.1:0-21769 GCA_037834125.1 Lippia alba | reverse complement strand
TTGATGCAGAATTTGTTCAAGTTGTAGCTTTCAGGTGCTAAAATATCTTCCCTGTAAATTTTAATTTTATGTTTACATGTTACTGGCTATATAACATTGGTACTTATTTACTGCATATATATATATATATGAAACTAACAATTTTCTATAAAATAAATGGTTACATTAGGAAAAGAATTTGATTTCTTATTTAGTTAGCTTGGAGGATTGAACTGCATATACATGAAATCAACAATCTCCTATAACATAACAGATTATATTAGGAACAGAACATAGTTTCGTATTTAGTTGGCTTTGAGGATAAGTAATAACAAAAGTTTTTCGTATCCTTAAATTTGAAAAACCATTAACTATTCTGATAAATTGTATATTGTTGCAGTCTTTAGTTTGTACAAATTCTGGCTTGTAGACATGTCATCTTTAATTAAGCATACTAATTTGCAATAATCATGTGATATTATATTATAATGTTTTAGTCTTATGCTTTATTATATTGAACTGATATCTTAATATCGAAATGTTTGTAAATCCAAAAATTGACAAATATACAACTACATGAGCAGGGACGGAGCCAGGATTCGCGAGTCGGGGGGGCGAGATTTTATAATATAAAATAAAAGAGGTAAAATCAAATTTTGGGGGGGGGGCGAAAATTAAAAATTAGGGGGAAAAAATGAAAATTTTTCAAAATACATAGGTAGAAATAAAATTTTTTCAAAATTTAGGGGGGGCGATGGCCCCCCCTGCCCCCCTACTGGCTCCGTCACTGGGCTAATATTCTCTTGTATTATATTTAGGATATAATTAATTATAATTATCTTATAGAATCATCTAGCATATATTGTATAGGTAATTAGATTTTCCATACTTTATATATTCCATTGCACTCTAATATTATTAAATGAAGACATGCAGACGCCCTTTCCTGTCGATCCAGTTGTCAAAGTTATTATTATGAGATATATATGCATCCAATTTTTATTTTCTTTTTAATCTTAATTTTATTGACGCTCGTATTTGATTCACGGACGGAACGAAAAATTTATTATAGAAAGATAACTTATTTTTTAGTATTTTTACGGGTTCTTTAAAAAGAAAAATCATGTGGAGACTTAAGATTGCAGAAGGAGTTGATAGCCCTTACCTCTGACAGCACAAACAATATGTGGGTCGACAAATATGGGAATTTAACCCGATCAAAACTCCGGAAAAGGGTCGACAAATATGAATTTAGCCCAGAAAGGGGTCGACAAATATGAGGATTTAACCCAAATTACGGGTCAAAACTCCGGGAAGAGGTGGAAAGAGCTCAATATGAGTTCTAGACCAATCGAATCAAGTCTAACAGTGAGCTCTTGTGGCGGATACAAGTTCTTACAATATTTTTTCATATATGTGCTCTAAAACCCTTTATGAATATTAATTTATAAAATTATACTTATATCCCTTATAATTTAAAGATGGATTACTAACGCCGCTGATATACCAAGTTTTACTTTCAATAAAAGCCCAAGTGCAAGCTTACAAATCAGATTGTAGTACTAGGGGTTGAGTCCACGAGGAAGGAAAAATCAACATTCATTTCCATACCAAATTCCATTTTTAGACTAAGTATGCAAAAGTTGAGATGGATTAGCCAAACTAGCTAGAGATTAACTTAAATAAATACAAATACAATTCAAGAGAAACTAATAGGCTAGGGAATGATATATGCTACTAGGATAGGTTCTTGCTTTATGTAGTGAATTACCCCTTTTGATCTTTGTCACGAAGCTTTACCATAAATCCTCTCGAATCTAAGGTACGTATTAATTCTAACTTGGAAAAGTTCTCACAATTACCAATAATTAGAATTAACCAATTAATCAAGACAACAAGGTATATTAAATTAGCGACTCGGCATAATTAAAGATAACTATTTGGATAGCAGGAAAAAGATTAAATTTCTTTAAGTCTTTTCTTCCAACTTTTATGAAAATCCTCTCGTCACTCAAAATCTCTCGAGTTTGGAATGACTTAAAGATACAAATTCGGATGGCCAATCCTTCATAAACAATTTAGTCCATTTTTATAAACTCAAAGGGTGATTCACTCTTTCAAGCATTCTATCGAATACCTAGCATGCATATACTCATTCCCATGCCTAAATTAACTTAAGTACTCATAATTAAACTTAAATTCAAACTAACATAACATGAAAACATGAAATCCATCACAATTGAGGTCTTGAAATGAAATTAAGCATAAAACTTCAAATCCTAAGAACATGTAAACATAGCATTTTAAAGTAGCAAAGTATGAACATGACTAAACAAAAGGAAAGAACATGGTGAAGATGTTGATCTCTCTTGCAGAATTCTCTCCTCCCGATTTCTTCTCCATAAAACTGTTATACTTCTCTTCTCTGTCCTTTCCCCAAAAAGAAGAAGTTTTTCTTCTTTTAAAATTCCACTCTCAATTGCTGCAAAATTGATTTTCGCATAAAAACGTGTGAGGTGTTGGGTCGCATCCGCAACCAACTTATAAAGGCGCATTTTCTTTTCTGGGTCGCGGTCGCGACCAGATTTGAGCTAATTTGGGTTGTGACAGCGACCCGTCCTTGGCCAACCTTCGACTTGATAAAAATTGCAGCAAAAATGCCCAAAAAATATCTAGTCGCGGCCGTGACTGGAAAAGGCCTGTTTGTGTATGTCGTGACCTCCTCCTTGGCTAGCTTCGAGATGGCCATAAAATACCCAAAAAAAAATCTGAAAATTATAGATCTAGGTCGCGACCTAAAAACAGCTTCTAGAGGTTGCACCCGCGACCCCTTCTATTCTTTGAAATTTGTCTTTTGGGTTTGTAGCTCCTTTTTGGTTCGTTTTCTCTCGTTTCATCCCGTGTTTTGTATAGTTGAATTCCATCGTCCTTTGTACCAGAAAGGGATCATATAAACCAAGTTTAGGCTAAAAAACGTGCAATAAAATCTTTAATTTCTAACAGAGTTATGCACGGAAAACGGACTCAACAAAATCCCCCACACTTGAATGATTGCTAGTCCTCGAGCAATTAAGAATATTAATTAAGGATAGACTACTTCTCAACATCAATACTCATGTCAATCATTTTCTCTCAAGCGATCTAATTGGCTACTCAAACATGTTACTCATACATGCAAGATTCATAAGAAAAATGCAATTAGTACATCCTCGTGATTGTGTGTGAAATGACCAAAACAATGAACCAATAGTTCCCGGGATAAGTTATGTCTTTTTTAGGGGATTAGGCTGGACTTAAAGAAGAATTTTATATCTATCTCCACTAATATTGCCAACTTCGACTTGGGATCAATAGGGCTTAAATAGGCTTGTAATGTAGGCTTAAGGACAGGTTATGATTCTTATGGATAGTGACTCAAAACACCAATCTCACTTATTTGTGCTACCTACCCTTGAAAAACCCATGAACTTTTCTTTCAATTACCTTAATCCCTCATAATTGAACATTTTGTCCTTCCTTTTCTGTTTCAATTCTTTCTTCACTTTTTTATCTCATCAAGTATTTCTTTTTCCTTTCTTGGTACTTTTGCTTCACTTCTCTATTTTTTTTTCTTCTTTTTTTTCTTGCTTCTTTTCTTTTCATATTTTTCTCTTTTTTTTTCACGCATCTTTCTTATCTTTCTTTTTCTTTTAATTCTTCTATTTTCACGCTCTAAAGATGAACACAAGAACTCTTTTCTATTTAGCACAAGGAAGCAATACTGGTGTTGAAAGAAAGGTAGGAACTTAAGTTGTGCTTTTGGCTTGTGATGTGGTTTCGAAATAAAATTTAGCACAACTTTTCAAGGCTCAAAGGGGGCCAATGGATTAACGCTATTTAGTGTAGGCTCTATCTAAGGCTCAAATGTTCAAGGAATTCAAAGGCCTAAATCATTTCCCTTATCTAAAATCGGCTCTATTTCGTCTCAAAAGATATTCAACTTATCTCAAGTTCTAACTTATCACCTTTAAAAGACAACTTCTCCTAAGAACTCAAGGTGCATTAGTTTGTTCATTAAGTGCACAAAAAATGAAGATATACAATCACATTAACTCCTTTGTCATGCACATTCTTGTAAATAGTTGAATAACCTCCTAAATCATGCTTGAAATAAATTCTCTAATGAGCAAAAATATATCAAACTAGAGATGCTTCATGATATTCATTTCATACACAAGAACTAATAAACATTATAAGTTGGACCCACATGCATCATGAAAAAATTTAAAATATACCCCCTCCCCCACACTTAAAATCTAGCATGTCCTCATGCGATGAAAAAAGAAAGGTGTATGGACTCCCCTGTCAATGAAGAAACTGGCAACATGGCGCTCCAATCTTCGCAAATCCTGAAAATCACAATCTAGAACCATGTGACAACAACAAAAAATATAGCATCATAGTTCAAGAATTATGCTAACCATACCATCAAACATTCAACACTTATGATCAACCTACCAAAACACATAGTCTCATAGTTCAAATTTTCAAGCAGTTCAAGATTATCCAACATAAGCATAAAAGTGCAAATACGGAGGGAAACAGAATTCAAACAAAAGTATGCATAAAATAGGACATAAGATAAGGTCAAATCCCCACAGGCGGGGAATCAAATCAAGCAGACAGGCCATCATCCAAGGGAGGCTAAGAGTGGTTCCACATATTCCAAGCCGTCATCATTGCATGAAGTTCATCAAGGCGTCTATCTTGACCTTTCTGGGCGGTTCTAATAACTGCGAATTGCCGTCAGTTGTTCCTTGCCTCATTCTTCATAAACCTCATCACCGTCTTTAGAATCGGCTCCACTCGCTCATCTAAGTACTCATCGTCCAGCTTACGTGGTGGTGGAAGTCTAGCTTGGAGCTGCGGAGGCAACTCGGCAATAGTTCTCACACCATGTTTGTAGCAAAACTCTAGTCTTTCCCTCTCACTCGGAGGCCACCACACCAACCAGTCTCAAAATCCCGCATTGGAGTCATAGTACTTAAAAATTGAAGATGCTCAAAGACTATGCCATCGAGGAGCGGGGTTTGGTCTAATTCTTGCATATTACCCGATAATTCAATTCTGCAATGACGAGCTATAAGACTCGCATAACCCCCATAGGCTAAGGTACCTCTATCTCTTTGAGCTTGTTCCCACATTCTATCTATGATGATGTATGTACCATTCACCTCTACTCCTTTAAGCATGCACCCTGTGAGCCACAAGTCTAACACATTTACCTTGCCGACCTCTCCCCTAGCTATGATCCCGGAAGAGATGATCTTGTGCATAATTCTCAACATTGCACTTTGTATGTCCGTGGACTTTGCCGTCTTGGAGTTGTAAGATCCTTGGGCACCCAATTGGTTCCAAATCGTTGTTTGTTCAACCCTTGTCCATTATGCGGGAACGAGGTATGCACCATTCTCCGAGAACTCGAAGATTCCCCGTAACTACTCGGTCGAAAAGGTATATCAGCGGTTTTTTATTTTGAAGGTGCACACATTGAAAAGACTAAACCTAAGATTATTCATCATTCTATGCTCCAATTTCACTTAAAATTTGAATTTTTAAACTAAGGGTTTCAACTTTATACTTGGGGAAGAATGGTAGAACTAAGCCCTAAAATCCGAATCTAACGGAATGTGGAAGAATATGTGTTCTAGATTCTTACCTTGATGATTTGAAATGAAAGAAGTGGATGTAAGGATGTGCTCTCGCTGGATTCGTCAACTTTTGCCACCTAAGGTGTGTCTCGTGTGTTTGGGAGAAGAGGGAATGGTGAAGTTATGTTTTGAAATTAGATTTCAAAACTGATTCTGGGTCTGGTCGCGGCCGCGATCGGATTTAGTGTGTTTTGGGTCACGGCCGCGACCTTAGGCTGAGCTGCTCACGTATTTCAGAAATATAGAGGTCACAACTGCTACTCTTTTAGTTTGTTTCTGGTCACGGCCGCAACCTCAGACTATTTTACTCACGTACTCTCGAAAAATAGGGGTTGTGGTCGCTAATAGAAATACGCTAATCTGGGTCGCGGCCGCAACCCTGCATTATTTTGTCCAATTTTTCATTTTTGAGTTTTTCAGCCTGAATCTTACCACTTATTCTCCCAAAAATTGCAGCAGCAATTTAACCCATATTGAGCATACAAACTATCCAACACTTAAACACATTGACATATAACACATATGCAACTCATATAATCAACACAAACCATAGTATGTTGGATTCAACCACTCACGTTCAATCACATAAATCACCAAACAATTTTAGCACATACACATAGAAAATCATCATAATCACAACATAATATAAATGGACCTCAATGACGACCAATTCTCTTCAAGTTGTCCCAATTTGCATACTTCTCAATCTGCACCAAAAGAAACATTATCAACATCACCAACAAGAACAACAACTAAACAAAAACACATAAAAGCAAGTAAATTTAGTTCTGATTTATAGTCGTCAGCTTGACTTTGTCACTCCCATTTAGATACTAGGAATACCCAACACACACGAGGTTTATTTTTCGATGGGGTCTCCAATAAAGTAGGGCTTGAGTCTCTGCCAATTGACAACAAAAGAACACGTTGCCTCGCTCTCTACTTCAATAGCTCCATATGAGAGAACTTTGATCACACGGAACGACCATCTTGATTTGAGTTTACCCGGAAAGAGCTTAAGTCTTGAATTGAAGAGTAAGACTAGTTGCCCAACCTCAAAGCTCTTTGGTCGAATGTGCTTATCATGCCACTTCTTGGTCCTTTCCTTATACATTTTTGCATTCTCGTAAGCATTCATTCGAAACTCCTCCAACTCATGGAATTGTAACATATTTTTTCGTCGGCCATTTTGTAATCAAAATTCAATGCCTTAATCGCCCAATAAGCTTTGTGCTCGAGTTCCACGTATAGATGGCAAGCTTTTCCATACACAAGCCGGTAATAAGACATTCCAATTGGCGTCTTGAAAGCCGTCTGGTACACCCATAATGTATCATCTAACTTCAAAGATCAATCCTTTCGTGCGGCATTGACGGTTTTCTCCAAGATTTGCTTAATCTCCCGGTTGGATATCTCAACTTGCCCGCTAGATTGCGGGTGATATTGGGTTGCTACACGGTTATGCACTCCATATTTTTTTAACAAAGTTTCGAAAGGCCTGTTGCAAAAATGGATTCCCCCATCACTTATCAAAACTCGTGGTACTCCAAACCTTGTGAAAATATTCTTCTTAAGAAATTTGATCACTACCCGAGCATTATTCGTCGGACTCGTCACAGCTACCACCCATTTTGAGACATAATCCACCGCCACTACAATGTATTGATTCCCATGTGAAGAGGAAAATGGCCCCATGAAATCAATCCCCCACACATCGAACAACTCAATCTCCAATATATATCTAAGCGACATCTCATCGCGTCGGCCTATAGTCCCCGTCCTTTGACAACGGTCACACTTAACCACAAACTCATGTGCATCATGAAATAATGTCGGCCACCAAAATCCAGATTGAAGTACTTTGGCGGAAGTCTTGCTAGAACTAGTATGTCCTCCATAAGGGTTACATGGCATTGCTTGAGAATCTCCTCCACTTCATCTTAAGGCACACAACGCCTCACCAAACCATCGGAGCAATGCTTGAAGATGAGAGGTTTTTCCCAAAAGTAGTGTTTCACATCGGAAAAGAACTTCCATTTTTTATGATAGCTTAGCTCCTGGAGAAGGATTCCACTCATAAGAAAATTGACAAAGTCAGCGAACCACAGAGTTGATGAGGCTACCATAAAGAGTTGCTAATCGGGAAACTTCTCAGAAATATCTACCTCATCCTTCTCAACACCATCTCCATACTCCAATCGTGACAAGTGATCTGCCACCACATTTTCTGCTCCTTTCTTATCCCTAATTTCCAAGTCGAACTCCTGGAGCAAAAGGATCCACCTAATCAAGCGTGACTTTGAATCCTTATTGGCTAGTAAGTACTTGATAGTTGCATGATCGGTGTACACCATGGTCTTCGATCCTATCAGATAAGAACGAAATTTATCAAATGCAAATACAGTAGCCAATAACTCTTTTTCAGTGGTAGCATAGTTAATTTGTGCATCATTTAAAGTTTTACTAGCATAAGCAATAACATGTAAACGCTTATCCCTTTTTTTGCCCAAGCACAACTCCTATAGCTAGATCACTCGCATCACACATTAATTCGAACGGGAGATTCCAATCTGGAGCCACCATAATCGGAGCCGAAGTAAGCTCCTTCATCAACCTATCAAATGCAAGCAAACAATCATCATCA
The DNA here is from genome assembly GCA_037834125.1 of Lippia alba. Classification (NCBI taxonomy): domain Eukaryota; kingdom Viridiplantae; phylum Streptophyta; class Magnoliopsida; order Lamiales; family Verbenaceae; genus Lippia; species Lippia alba. The sequence goes on along the minus strand of JBBMKE010424168.1, from coordinate 13,456 downwards.
AAATTAAAATCACTATCTTTTTAGAAAAGCTTGCAAAAAGGTAAAGTGATTTTGGATAAATCCTTGATAAAACGGCATTAGAATCTGGCATGACCAAGGAAGCTCCGTACTCCCTTAATATTTGTCAGTGGTGGCAATTTGGCAATCACATCTATCTTAGCTCGATCCACCTCAATGCCTCTTTCCGAAATCTTGTGGCCTAGCACAATACCTTCACGTACCATAAAATGGCACTTCTCCCAATTCAAAACTAAATTTGTCTCCTCACAACGCTGCAACCCTTGGGTTAGATGCACTAAACAAGTATCAAAAGAACTACCAAACACCGAAAAATCATCCATGAATATTTCCATTGTTCTTTCAATAAAATCAGAAAAAATAGTCATCATACAACGGTGAAATGTGGTTGGAGCATTACACAACCCAAAAGACATTCTCCTATATGCGAAGGTACCATAAGGGCAAGTGAATGCACATTTTTCCTGATCCTCTTGTGCTATGGCTATTTGATTATACCCTGAATATCCATCAAGAAAGCAATAGTATGAGTGCCCGGCTAATCTTTCTAATATTTGATCATTGAAAGAAAGGAAAATGGTTCTTATGAGTGACATTATTCAACTTCCTATAATCAATGCACACTCTCCAACCTGTAACCGTTCTAATAGAGATTAATTCATTATTCTCATTTTTCACTACCGTCATCCCCCCTTTCTTAGGTACCACCTGTACCGGACTAACCCATTTGCTATCTGAGATAGGATAAATGATACCAGCATCTAACAACTTAATCACCTCAGCCCGAACTACTTCTTTCATATTAGAATTCAATCTACGTTGGTGCTCTATTGAGGGTCTATGATCATCTTCCATTAAAATCCTATGCATGCAAGTCGAGGAACTAATTCCTTTTATATCAGGTATTGTCCAACCCAAAGCCCTCTTATGCTCTCTCAAAACCCTCAAAAGACTATCTAGTTGTGTATCAGATAAACTAGAAGAAACAATCACAAGCAACGTTTCATTTTCATCCAAATAAGCATACTTCAAATGTTTGGGGAGGGGTTTCAACTGAAGTGTAGGAGCTTTAATAATAGAAGGAGGAGGAGTTGGTTTACCTGTACCCAACTCCTCATAGGCATACCTTTGCCGAAATGGAACAAATGGTGTGACCTCCAAAGCTTTCGTGTAGGCCGCCAATTCTTCTAAAATCTCTTCACCTTCCACCATGCCTTCGAAACCTTTCAAGCAAAGCTCCAAAGGATCATCTTTAACAGCATCAATCATCTTGACTTCCTTCATTGTATCCACCCTAAAACACATTGCATCCAACTCGGCTTCTTTAACCGCCTTGAAGAGGTTGAACTCCACCTTTTCTTCTCCCACTCTAAGGGTTAGGAGACCATTTCAAGAATCAAAGGCATCTCTCTATCTTCCTCCATATCCAAGAGTATGCAGTTTAATGGGTAGAACTTCCCAACTTAAACCAATGTATTTTCTAATACTCCGGTTGGATACTTCACCGAACGGTCGGCTAGCTGCAACGTGGTGGTAGTAGGCTTCAATGTCTCAAGACCTAATCTGCTGCAAATAGACAAAGGCATCAAACTAACACTAGCTCCAAGATCACACAATGCTCTATTAAAATTCAAACTACCAATATTGCAAGGAATAGAGAAACTCCCTAGATCTTTGAGCTTTGGAGGAAGCTTGTGTTGTAAAATCGCACTGCATTCCTCGATAAGTGCTATGGTGACATACTCCTCCAGCTTCCTTTTGTTTGAGAGGATCTCTTTGAGAAACTTAACATAGGTCGGCATTTAAGCAAGAGCTTCGGCAAAAGGGATGTTGATGTGCAATTCCTTAAATACATTAAGGAACTTCTCAAATTGCTTCTCCATCTTTTGCTTCTTCAACCTTTCCGAAAATGAGACGGGTGGCACATAAGGCTTTGGTGCCACATACACCTTTGGTTGTGAGGATGGCTCTTCCTTTTCACCTAACTTGGGATCCCTCTCTTTCTCTTTATTTTTATTCACCCTTTCCTCGTTGTCCACCTTATCTTCAACTTCGGGCATTTTCGGTCCTTCATATCCTCTTCCACTACTCAAAGTGATAGCTTTGTAATGCTCTTTAGGATTCATCTCCGGTTTGCTCAGCAAAGCTCCTTGTTGTCTAGGATTTGAAGTACTTGCTAGTTGATCAATTTGCATATCCATGTTGCGGTTGTGGTTTATCATGTTCTCCATTTGAGTGTCCAGTTTTTGGAACTTCTCGGTAGTCACCGTGATAAACTTCTCCAACATTGCCTTCAATCCTTGCCTTTGATCAGTTTGTGGAGTTTGATTAGGAGGCATGGTCACATTTGGATTGATGACTTGATGAGGTGGCTTTTGGAAATGCACTTGCCTATTCTGAAAGTTTTGCCTTTGTTGGTTCCCTTGATTTTCTTGGTTGATGCTCCATGAAAAGTTCGGATGATACCTCAACCTCGGATTGTAAGTGTTGGAATACGGGTTGTTCACCGAGCATTGATTGTTCACATAATTCGCTTGCTCTTGCCCGCTTCCAATCTATCCACCTGCATCAGAAAAAGGACACATAGTAAACACATGTGGACCACTACATATCTCACAAGTTACCTATCGAGTGGTGATGAAGATGTCTCGACGGCTTTCACAGCAATCTGATCCAATCTCTTGTTCATTGCTTCGATCTTAGCGTTGATTGCGGTCATCCCATCTAACTCCAATACTCCCGCCGGTTTAGTGAGTGGAGGATTAATCCTATCGTGATTCCAATCATTGCCAGCCGCCATGTTCTCCAACAATTGAAGTGTTTCATCATCGGCTTTAGCCATCAATGCTCTTCCAGATGCGGCATCAACCATCACTCGAATGTTTTGAGTCATCCCATTATAGAAGGTTTGCACAATAAGCCAAGTTGGAAGACTATGATGAGGACACTTCCTTTGCAATTCTTTGAATCTTTCCCAAGGTTCATAAAATGATTCCCCCTTGTATTGTCTAAATGATGTGATATCATTTCGGTACTTCATCGTCTTGATTGGATGGAAGAACTTCGCCAAGAATGATTGAGATAGAGCATTCCAACTCTGAAGTGTCTCGTTGGGAATTGTGGCTATCCATGAGCGTGCCTTATCCCTCAAAGAAATGGAAAATAACCGGTCCCTTATTGCATCATCTGACATATTATGCATCTTGAATATGGCATAAACTTCAAGAAAGTAAGATAAATGAGCTGTCGGATCCTCCGTTGCTAGTCCTCCAAACTGGTTTTGTTGAAATAAGTTGATAGTTGCAGGTTTGATCTCAAAATTGTTTGCTTCAACGGGAAGGCGAACTAGATTGTTCTGGATTATCTCAGCATTTGTTGTGTTGTAATCCTTGAGTGCTGGATGTGGGGCTCTAGATTCTTCACCATTTAGATTCTGATCCCTCAAGTTTTCCCCATTATGATCTTCTTCAGCCATATTCTCCGGTGTTGCAAGTCTCTCTTGCCTGCGTACTTGTCTGATTGCTCTAAGCTTTCTTTCGATTTCTGGTGTGTAATCAACAAATCGAAACTTTGAGTTCTTCTCATGCACGAATTGCCTACAAAAGAAAAGTCACTAGATCAAGCTTCAAATGATAATAAGCTAAAAGTAAAGTAAAACAAGTCTAAATAATAGAGAAAAGTACTAAAATGAATATTAATTCTGCGCCTTCCCCGACAACGGCGCCAAAAACTTGATATACCAAATTTTACTCTGAATAAAAGCCCAAGTGCAAGCTTACAAATCAGATTGTAGCACGAGGGGTTGTGTCCACGAGGAAGGGAAAATCAACATTCATTTCCATACCAAATTCCATTTTTAGACTAAGTATGCAAAAGCTGAGATGGATTAGCCAAACTAGCTAGAGATTAACTTAAATAGACACAAATACGATTCAAGAGAAACTAATAGGCTAGGAAATGATCTATGCTACTAGGATTGATTCTTGCTTTATGTAGTGAATTACCCCTTTTGATCTTTGTTACAAAGCTATACCATAAATCCTCTCAAATCTAATTCTAACTTGGAAAAGTTCTCACAATTACCAATAATTAGAATTAACCAATTAACCAAGACAACAAGGTATATTAAATTAGCGGCTCGGCATAATTAAAGATAACTATTTAGATAGCCAGAAAAAGATTAAATTTCTTTAAGTCTTTTCTTCCAACTTTTATGAAAATCCTCTCGTCACTCAAAATCTCTCGATTTTGGAGTGACTTAAAGATACAATTTAGGATGGCCAATCCTTTATAAATGATTCATTCCATTTTCATAAACTTAAAGGGTGATTCACTCTTTCAAGCATTCTATCAAATATCTAGCATGCATATACTCATTCTCATGCCTAAATTAACTTACGTACTCATAATTAAAATTAAATTCAAACATGAAAACATGAAATCCATCACAAAGAGGTCTTGAAATGAAACTACGTATGAAACTTCAAATCCTAAGAACATGTAAACATAACATTTAAAGTAGTGAAGTGTGTAAACAACTAGATAAAAGATAAGAACTTGGTGAAGATGTTGGCTCTTCTTCTCAATCTTCTCCTTCAAGTCTTCTCTGCATCTAAACTCTCTTTTCTCCTTTGTAACGTCTCCCCCCAAAAGGAGAAGGTTTTCTCCTTTCTAAAATTCAAATTCTAACCGCTGAAAACTGTTGTTTTTGCTTGAAAACTGTGTGGAGTAATCGCGGCCGAAAATAGGCTTATTTTGCGCGACCAACTTAAAAAAAGTACATTTTCATTCTGGGCCTCAGTCGCGACAAGATTTGAGTCGTGGCCGCGACCCGTCCTTTGCCAACCTTCGACTTTCAGAAATTTGCAACAAAAAGGCCTAAAAATACCCAATCGCGGCCGCGACTGAAAAAGGATTGTTTGAGGTCGCGGCCGCGAACTCCTTCTTGGCTAGCTTCGAGATGACCTTAAAATACCCAAAATATTCCTAAAAAGTACTGGTCGCGGTCGTGAATTAAACTAAGCTTCCAGAGGTTGCGCCCGTGACCTCTTCTATTCTTCGAAATCCGTCTTTGGGTCTTCAGCACCTTTTTGGTCCGTTTTCTCTCATTTCATTCCATGTTCCGTATAGCTAAACTCCATCGTTCTTTATACCTGAAAGGGATCATATAAATTAATTTTAGATTCCAAAACGTGTAATGAATTCTTGAATTTCTAACAGAATTATGCACGAAAAACGGACTCAACAAAATCCCCCACACTTGAACGATTGCTAGTCCTCGAGCAATTAAGAATAGTCATTAAGGATCAACTACTTCTGAACATCAATACTCATGTCGATCATTTCTCTCAAGCGATTCAATTGGCTACTCAAACATGTTACTCACACATGCACGGTTCATAAGAAAAATACAATTAATATATCTTCGTGATTGTGTGTGAAATGACCCAAACAATGCACCAATAATTCTCGGGTTAAGTTATGCCTCTTTTAGGGGATTAAGTTGGACTTAAAGAAGAATATTATATCTGTCTCCACTAATATCACCAACTTTGACTTAGGATCAATGGGGCTTAAATAGGCTTGAATGTAGGCTTAAGGACAGATTATGATTCTTATGGATAGTGGCTCAAAACACCAATTTCAGTTCTTTGTGCTACCTACCCTTGAAACCCATGGACTTTTCTTTTCAATTGCCTCAATCCCTCATAATTGAACATTTTGTCCTTCTTTTTCTCTTTCAATTCTTTATTCACTTTCTTCATCTCATCAAGTATTTCTTTTTCTTTTCTTGGTACTTTTGTTTCACTTCTCTTTTTTTTTGGATCTTTTTTTTTCTTTTGATTCTTCTATTTTCATGCTCTAAAGATGTACACAAGAAACTCTTTTCTAATTAGCACAAGGAAGCAATACTAGTGTTGAAAGAAAAGTAGGAATTTAAGTTTTACTTTTGGCTTGTAATGTGGTTTCGAAAGAAAATTTAGCACAACTTTTCAAGGCTCAAAGGGGGCAATGGATTAACGCTATTTAGTGTAGGCTCTACCTAAGGCTCAAATGTTCAAGGAATTTCGAAGGCCTAAATCATTTCCTTATCTAAAGTCGGCTCTAATTTGTTTCGAAAGATACTTGATTTTTCTCAAGTTCTAACTTATCACCTTTAAAAGACAACTTCTCCTAAGAAATTAAGGTGCATTAGTTTGTTCATTATGTGCACAAAAATTGAGGATAAACAATCACATTAACTCATTTGCCATGCACATGCTTGTAAATAGTCGAATAACATCCTAAATCATGCTTGAAATAAATTCTCTAATGAGCAAAAACATATCGAACTAGAGATACTTCATGATATTCATTTCATGCTCAAGAACTAATAAACATTCTAAGTTGGAGCCCACATTCATCATAAAAATTTTAAAAATTACACCCCCTCCCCCACACTTGAAATCTAGCATGTCCTCATGCGATGAAATAATAGAAAGAGAAAGGTGTACGGGACTCCCCTGTTAATGAAGAAACCGACAACGTGGCGCTCCAAGCTTTGCTCTTCCTGAAATTCATAACAAAGAACCAAGTGGTAGCAACCAAAAATATAGCATCATAGTTCAAAAATTATGCTAACCATACCATCAAGCATTCAACACATATGATCAAGCTAGCAAAACACATAGTTCAAATTTTCAATCAGTTCAAGATTATCCAAAACAAGCATAAAAGTGCAAATACGGAGGAAAACAGAATTCAAACAAAAGTATGCATAAAATAGGACATAAAATAAGGTCAAATCCCTACAGGCGGGGAATCAAATCAGGCGGACAATCCATCATTCGGGGGGAGGCTGAGAGTGGTGCTATATTTTCCAAGCCGTCATCATTGCATGAAGCTCATCAAGGCTTCTAACCTGACCCTCCTGAGCGGCTCTAATAGCTGCAAATTGCCGCCGGTTGTTCCTTACCTCATTCTTCATAAACCTCATCACCGGCTCTAGAATCGGCTCCATCCGCTCATCTAAATACTCATCGTCCGGCTCACGTGGTGGTGGAAGTCTAGCCTGGAGCTGTGGAGGCAACTCGGCAATGGTTCTTACACCATGCTTGTAACAAAACTCTAGTCTTTCCCTCCCACTCGGAGGCCACCCCACCAATCAATCTCGAAATCCCTCATTGGAGTCATAGTACTTAAAAATTTGGGGATGCTCAAAGACTATGCCATCGAGGAGCGGGGTTTTGTCCAACTGTTGCATGTTACCCGGCAATTCAATGCCGCAACGGCGAGCTATAAGACTCACATAACCCCCATAGGCGAAGGTACCTCTATCTTTTTGAGCTTGTTCCGACATCCTATCCATGATGATGTATGTACCATTCATCTCTACTCCTTCGAGCATGCACCCCATGAGCCACAAATCCAACACACTCACCTTGCCGCCCTCTCCCCTAGCTGTGATCCTGGAGGAGATGATCTTGTGCATTATTCTCCACATTGCACTTTGTATGTCCGTGGACTTGGCCATCTTGGAGTTCTAAGGTCCTTGGGCACCGAATTGTGTCCAAATCGCTGTCTGTTCGGCCCTCGTCCATTCTGCGGGAATGTGGTATGCACCATTCTTCGGGAACTCGAAGATCCCCGTAACTCCTCGGCCTAAAGAGTGTATCAGCAGTTTTTGATTTTGAAGGTGCACGCATTGTTCTTCCACTCGAAGTGCTTGAGGAAATTGTAGACCAAAGGCAGAAATATTGGAAATCTCTTCCACATGAACTACACCCATCCCACTCGAATGAAGTTATTCTAGATTGGTTGCCACAAGTTGTTGCTTTCAAGGCATGTTTGGTTGAAGTACTTTGTGGAGACAAGAGGGTGTTGGTTGTTCACTTGAGCAGTCCCGAATGATGATGCCCCGCTGTTTTGTGCCCTTTTTGGAGCCATTGTACCTGATATAAGTTATGCATATTCATAATTAAGCACATTATGTCATTGGGGACTTTCGTCGAACACCTAAGGGGCAGTTCTAAGGGCTGATTATTTTGGCTAAAATGGTTAAAGTAGAACCTATCTCAACACTTCCTAAACACCAAATCCAACTCCTAATTGATCATTATTAGCAATTTCACCGAAATTTCTCCAGAATTTCGGCCAAACCTAGGTGTAGGAGGAAAAAGTGAAATATAGGCTAAATTCATGCTCAAGACTACCCAACAATGAATTCCCCTAAGTTAGAAAGACTAAACATAAGATGATTCATCATTCTAAGTCCTAATTTCACTAAAAAAAATCCAATTTTTAAACCTAGGGTTTCAACTTCACATTTGGGGAAAAATGGTGGAATTAAGCCCTAAAATCCGAATCTAACCAAGAATGTTTAAGAACATGTGTTCTAGACTCTTACCTTGATGATTTGAAGTGAAAGAAGTGGTCTTGACGGTGTCTTCTCGCCCGAGTTCGCCTAGGTTGGTGGTTCGCGAGTTTTGGGAGGAGTATGAATGGTGGTGTTATGTTTGAATTCAAAGTTTAAAACTGATTCTGGGTCTGGTCGCGGCCACGATCGGGTTTAGTATGTTTTGGGTCGCGGCCGTGACCCATTGCTGAGTTGCTCACGTATGAAAAAAAAATAGGTGTCGCGGCCGCTACTCTTCTAAGTTGAACCGCGACCTCGGATTTATTTACTCACGTATTCTCGAAAAATAAGGGTTGCGGCTACTACTAGAAATAGGCTAATCGGCCGCGACCCTGCATTTTTGTCTAATTTTTTCAGTTTCGAGTTTTTCAGCCTAAATCTCACCACTTAACCTCCCAACATTCCACCAGTAATTTAAACCAAACTAATCATACAAACTATCCAACACTTAAACATTTTGACATATAACACATATGCGACTCATATAATCAGCACACACCATAGTATGTTGGATTCAACCACTCACATTCAATCACTCAAATTACCAAACAATTTTAGCACAAGCACATAGAGAATGATCATCCTCACAACATAATATAAATGGACCTCAATGACGACTAATTCTCTTCAAGTTGTCCCAATGTGCATACTTCTCAATCTGCACCAAAAGAAACATAATCAACATCTATCACCAAGAACAACAACTAAATAAAAACACACAAAAGTAAGTAAATTTAATTCTGATTTATAGTCTTCAGCTTGACTTTGTCAGCCCCATTTAGATACTAGGAATGTTCAACACACACGAGGTGTGTTTTTCGATGAGGTCTCCAACATAGTAGGGCTTGAGCTTCTGCCCATTAACAACAAAAGAACCCGTTGCCTCGCTCCCTACTTCAATAGCTCCATTTGAGAAAACTCTGATCACACGGAATGGTCCGAACCATCTTGATTTGAGTTTACCCGGAAAGAGCTTGAGTCTTGAATTGAAGAGTAAAACTAGTTGCCCAACCTCAAAGCTCTTTGGTTGAATGCGCTTATCATGCCACTTCTCACCTTTGCATTCTCGTAAGCATCCATTTGAAACTCCTCCAACTTATGCAATTGTAACACCCTTTTTTTGTCGACCGTTTTGTAATCAAAATTCAATGCTTTAATTGCCCAATAAGCTTTGTGCTCGAGTTCCATGGGTAGATGGCAAGCTTTTCCATACACAAGCCGGTAAGGAGACATCCCAGTTGGTGTCTTGAAGGCCATCATGTATGCCCATAATGCATCATCTAACTTCAATGACCAATCCCTGAGTGCGGCATTAACGGGTTTCTCCAAGATTTCCTTAATCTCCCGGTTGGATATCTCAACTTACCCGCTAGATTGCGGGTGATATGGGGTAGATACAAGGTGGTGCACTCCATATTTCTTCAATAAAGTTTTGAGAGGCTTGTTGCAAAAGTAGGTGCCCCCATCACTTATCAAAGCTCGTGGCACTCCAAACCTTGTGAAAATATTTTTCTTGAGAAATTTGATCACTACCCGGCATCATTCGTAGGACTCGCCATAGCTTCCACCCACTTTGAGACATAATCCACTGCCACTATAATGTATTGATTCCCATGTGAAGAAGAAAATGGCCCCATGAAGTCAATCCCCCACACATCAAACAACTCAATTCCAAGATATATCTAAGCAGCATCTCGTCGTGTCGGCCTATAGTACCCGTCCTTTGGCATCGGTCACACTTAATCACAAATTCATGTGCATCATGAAACAATGTTGGCTACCAAAATCCGGATTGAAGGACTTTAGCGGAAGTCTTGCTAGAACTTGCATGTCCTCCATATCGGCTCGCATGACATTGCTTGAGGATATCCTCCACTTCATCTTGAGGCACACAATGCCTCACCAAACCATCGGAGCAATGCTTGAAGAGGAGAGGCTCTTTCCAAAAGTAATGCTTCACATCGGAAAAGAACTTCCGTTTTTGATGATAGCTTAGCTCTGGGGGGATCACTCCACTAATTAGACAATTAACAAAGTCGGCAAACCACAGAGTCGACGAAGCTACCATAAAAAGTTGCTCATCGGGAAACTTTTCAAAAATATCTCCCTCATCCTTCTCAACACCATCTCCATGCTCCAATCTTGACAAATGATCCGCCATCCCATTTTCTGCTCATTTCTTGTCCCTAATTTCCAAGTCAAACTCCTGAAGGAAAATGATCCACCTAATCAAGCGTGGCTTTGAATCCTTCTTGGCTAGTAAGTACTTGATAGCTGCATGATCGGTGTATACCACGGTCTTTGATCCTATCAAATAAAATGAAAATTTATCAAATGCAAATACAATAGCCAATAATTCTTTTTCAGTGGTAGCATAGTTAATTTGTACATCATTTAAAGTTTTACTAGCATAAGCAATAACATGTAAACGCTTATCCCTTTTTTGTCCAAGCACAACTCCTATAGCTAGATCACTCGCATCGCACATTAACTCGAACAGGAGGTTCCAATCCGGTGCCACCATAATCGAAGCTGAAGTAAGCTCTTTGTTCAACCTATCAAATGCAAGTAAACAATCATCATCAAATTTGAAATCACTATCTTTTTGTAAAAGCTTGCAATGAGGTAAAGTTATTTTGGAGAAATCCTTGTTAAACCGGCGATAGAATTCGGCATGACCAAGGAAGCTCCGTCCTCATTGCCTTTTTACGAAATCTTGTGGCCTAGCACAATACCTTCAAGTACCATAAAATGGCACTTCCAATTCAAAACCAAGTTCATTTCCTCACAACACAACAATGCAACACTTGGGTTAGATGCACTAAACAAGTATCAAAAGAACTACCAAATACCGAAAAATCATCCATGAATATTTCCATTGTTCTTTCAATAAAATCAGAAAAAATAGTCATCATATAATGCTGAAATGTGGCTGGAGCATTACACAACCGAAATGGCATTCTCCTATATGCAAATGTACCATTGATGGGTGTCGAAGCCACCAATAATAAAATCCCAAGTACCGGATACAAATAAATTGTAAAATAGCGGTAAAGGGTGTCGAACCACAAGGATTGGATGAGTTTATATCATTTTTTATGTGCCAAGGAAATGATTAAAATGGGGGGGAGGGGTTTTGAGATATGTGACTAAACTAATGATAAGAAATAAATAAAACGAGATTAACTAGATAAACAATAAAATAACTAAACACAAAAAACACCTAGACTAGTTTAATAGATAATAAATAGTCGGGATTTTCCTACACATGCATCAGGTTATGATCACTGACAGGGTAATTAATTCTGTTTTAGGCTAGCTATAGTGGCCAAGTCCTCTCTGGCTCCCTCGTTTCTTCTTACTTTTTAGAACGATTAAAGAAACTCCTAAAAACCGTCCCTTAATTAACCGATAACCCTACCAGAAACTTCTTTTAAGATTCAATCTGATAATCGCTTTATGTACTAAAGAAACACTAGCCCTAACCGACTAAGTAGAAACTCCTACTTCGCCTAATTAGACCGTAATATTCCACAACACAAAATCAGCCGAACTTAACGACCTAGTGTTGATTGCCACTTCATTAATTGTCCAGCTAGACTCCACCAAATAAATTAACTAGCTGTATGTGAATTGACAATCCTAAGATTTGAGCTCTTAAATTAACCGAAGAATAAACACAATAACGTGAAATCAGAAATAAAATGGATAACTTAATTAATAAACCCAAACTAATTGTCTCACATAATCCTAAGCATGTTTGAAAAATCCCAACTAAAAAAAAGTAGAAATTCATAACGAAATTAAACAACAAACAAGAGTAAGAAAACAACTCTTCTTTGCTTGAATTCCCCTTTCTCGCCTAAGTAGTGCTGTTGCGTTTGTCTCGCATGGTGTATGAAGTCTGTCATTTCACGTCTTGTTGCTGCTGCATAAATAACTCTTGGCGCCATAATGAACTATCCCACGTTCTTGCCCACGTTTCTTTCATGACAGCCAATAATTGCCCCACTAAGTCCCATTAATCTGCACAATTCATTCTTGTTGCTGTAACTTGTCCAAACTTGAAGTGAGGACTCATGAGGGTTAATTTTTGGCTTTTCGTGGGCTTCAGATATGATTTTGGTCTTCCAATCATTGCATGGGCTTGTGGCCTTTAGGAATAAAATTCCCAATTATCCTTGCATGAGTTGGGCCAAAGTCTTTTTTTTATGGAAGACCCAACTCCAACTCCTTTTTCAGCTCTTTTATGCCTTAGAAAATCCCAAAGCCTTCCAAGAGGTTTAAAACGCCAACATCAACCATTTTCCAAGAGATTTAACCAAATTCATGGGGGCATAAACAAAAAAATAAACAGATTAAATCACTAAATTATGCAACGTATCAACCATAAGAGCAAGTAAATGTACATTTTTCCTGATCCTCCGGTGCTATAGCTATTTGATTATACCCCGAGTATCCATTTAGGAAGCAATAATAGGAATGTCCAGCTGGTCTTTCTAACATTTGATCAATGAAAGGCAAGGGGAAGTGATCTTTACGGGTAGCATTATTCAACTTCCTATAATCAATACACACTCTCCAACCTGTAACCGTCCTAGTAAGGATTAATTCATTATTCTCATTCTTCACTACCGTCATCCCCCCTTTTTTAGGTACCACTTGTACCGGACTAACCCATTTGCTATCTGAGACAGGATAAATAATACCAACATCTAACAACTTAATCACCTCGCTCGAACCACTTCTTTCATATTTGGATTCAATCTACATTGGTGCTCTATTGAGGGTCTATGATCATCTTCCATTAATATCATATACATGCAAATCTAGGGACTAATTCCTTTTATATCAGCTATTTGTCCAACCCAAAGCCCTCTTATACTCTCTTAAAATCCTCAAAAGACTATCTAGTTGTGCATCGGATAAACTAGAAAAAAAATCACAAGCAATATTTCATTTTCACCCAAATAAGCATACTTCAAATGTTCGGAGAGGGGTTTCAATTGAAGTGTAGGAGCTTTAACAATAGAAGGAGGAGGA
>JBBMKE010424152.1:0-10737 GCA_037834125.1 Lippia alba | reverse complement strand
ACATACTGCAGTAGTGGAAGTCCGGAGAGCCAGCAGAAATCAGGGGAACAAGAACACACAGCGCGAAGAGGAGACCACCGAGAAGCGTGATTTGAGCCATGATTATTGCAGAGAGAAATCGAAACGAAAGGTTTTGATCAAAATGCAAATGTTCTTCGGTGATACCGATACAGACTACAAATAATGGGAAGATTCTTTTCTTGAGGAAAAGGACTCTCTGGAATTAATGACCCGACCCGACAGGAGTTATATTGTTCAGGCCCAATTTCACAACTTGGGCTGTATGCAGTTAGATGTCTCAATCTGTCTAATTCTAGCTTTTAAAATTATTAATGAAAGATTGAATGTATTTTATTTATATATATTATTAAAAACAATAATACACATTGAAATTTTAATTTTAATCATATTTATAAAGTAATTTAATTAATATTATATTGGATCTAGATCATTAACTGATTGAATTTATAAGTTCCATATTTAATCCATTTATTTCATTATATATATAACAATGATACGAGTAAAGTTTTGATTTTGTACCAATGTTATCTATATTTTAAAAATAATATTTAAGTTTGTAAAGTTAATAATTTCATCTCATTCAATATTTCAGACTAAAATTAGGCAAGTTTTTGTTGGGAATTAAGGACATTTTTATTACTTTACATTCTGCAATTTAAAAACAATCTCATAATAATAATAAGAATTTGAATTTACTTAAACAAAATTTTAAATTTGAATCTTGTGCGCGTAAAAAACAACATTTAGGCATGACACCATCACATAAAAAAACAAAAAATGTTTACATAACATGTGATGCATGTTGCATGCCTATTCCTAAACTGAGAGAAGACTCATTTCTTCTTCTTCTTAACAGTTGTTTTCTTCTTTGATTTTTTGAATCCCATTCCACTCTCCTGTCATGTCACCAAAATGAACACAGTAAGACCAACTTATATAATATAAGATCAAACTTCCAAGCACACTTTGAGGGTGTTTACAAAATTAGTTGATGCTTATTTCATGCAAAAATAAGCTACAATCTAAACACCCTCTAATTCCTCAAAAGGGAACATGCACCAAGATATGCAAGATGTTCTGAAGAACCAATTATTTGATTTATGCAAAGCAAAATTACATAAAACATCAAACGTAGGAGGTTGCCGCAAAATGAAAACCAGAAAACCTGGTGAGAGCTGGGTACTTAATCAATTACGATTTATATATCATCAGAAAGGTACCTTTTTGTAATGCCGGTAGGCAATTTGACCTGTCAACTCCTGCCCATTTTTGTTTACATAAACCTGAAAAATATGTAACTATGTGGTCAGTAACAGCATAGTGGAGGAAAGGGTAAAAAAAGATATTGCACACACAAATGAGGAGCTAACAGAATCCCTAAGCTAGGTAAATCAAAAAGAACAAATGGTGCCTGAGGATTTTCGTTTAGGTTGCCAAACAAAATTTTTTTGCATTGTTCTGAGGAAGGATATAAATTAAAATATGACCCTATCTATGGGATTGTTTTCTTCATGGGCTTGAATGGGATAAGAAGATCCAAATTTTCTATCTTCAACCTTTGTTCACTTGCAGAACTGTGACCATGTGCTATTGATGGCTGCACGACCAGCTTATCTTGGTCAAAATTTGGTTACTCATTCCGTGTGGAAGCTAGGACAACTGTAAATTAAAGCAGAATTACTGAAAACACCTCAAACTCCTGATTTCCACTGAAATTTTGTAAAATTGCTCCCGAACCCTTACTGCAGAAAAGTAAGAAAAACAGGTTTTTTGTATACTAGGAAACAGATCCCACCTCCCATCTAACGAAGCATGTACAGAATAGCTTGGATTAATAATCTGCATTCAACATCTCACCCCATTATTCATCAACTCAATTGTAAGAACTAAATAAACCCTGTGTTAAAATGTGGTTAGCATTTATCTTTCCCTCATAATAGGAAAGTTGGAACGAATACACAGCTAATAATGAGATACTAGTCATGATAAGAAAAAATAAAAAATCAATCACACCCCCTTCTACAAAACAAGCAACAGCTGTGGTTAGTACTTGACTTGAATGGTCCTAATAACTCTGGAACATTGGCAGTGCAAATATAGACTATAAAAGAAACAAGAAAAATAAAGTTAAGCATTCTTATCATCCGAGAAGTTGAAGTCACTTACTCTTCGCCCGTCTTCGCCCGTATACCAGTGTCCAGCAGCAGATTTACAGACTGCATGCACCCTTCTGTTGCCAGCATTTGTCGGAAGTCCTGAAGAATTTTTAGGGTTCACCCAGTTCTCAGAATCTTGAGAAATGTTCTCAACGTTGGATTTTTTGACATTTTTCCTATTCCCCGTGGAACTTTTCTGGGCAGTGCGCCTAGGTTCTGTTCGCCTTGAATTATCTTCATTCCCGAATTGACCCCTGGAAATATGAAGTATAGGTTCAAATACAAAAGTTTAGATACAAGAGAAAGCACTAACAGATCTACAAAAAATACAAAATACTAATCTTACATGTAATCAATTCCGGATGCATAATGTTGCTTGAATTCTTCGTTGTCCCCTGGCCCCAAGGGAAAGAAATAGGGTAAACGGTCACGAACTAGATTCCGTATTCTTGTATCCTTGTGGAAAAAGTAGACATTAGCAGGAGGAACAGAAGCCACATCATGTTCCATCTCATTGTTAGGGGCTTCCTGATTAATTTCTGGGATACTCTTATTTTTCACAGAGCTGAAATATTCTTCACAAATGTCATTAAAAGCTGGCGTAGGAATACGGGAGCTCTTCTCAAAACAGAAATCTTTCCATAAGTCCTCAGCATGGTGCTTGCCAGCTGATACCTTTTTCGTAGACAGGTCGATTAAAGTTGCCTGTTTACCAGAATTGGAATTTTCTGCTTTAGAAGAAAAAATTGCAAAAGGGACTTCTTTGTATGTGTGTTCACTCGCGGAAGGATCATCAGAGTCGGAATCAATCAACTGGAACCTTCTCAAAGGGCTGACAGTTAATTTCGGAAATATAAAATTGTTGCCATTTGTTCCCGTGTTGGCAGAAACACAAGCACTTGAAATTTGTTTCTTGTCGCTTATTTTCGATTTGCTTCCATTTTCTGAAGTCAAGACCCTCTGTCCATGCAGGGATGACTTGGAGCTACTACATAGAGATCTACTAGGATAATCACCTGCAATTCAAAATAAATAACAAAATTAGAAAATCACTAATATCAGATATACAGGAGGAATGGTTGCAAGAATGTCATTTTCATATGAAAAAGGTGAATTACAAACAGCACTGAGATACCATAGTTTCTATCCATTACAAATAAACTGCTATCATAAAGTTCAGTTCAGAAGTACTCAAATTCCGAAGATGCATTTAGTACAGCTATCCAAGAAACATAGCAATTCTAGTATTGCAAGTTACAAAAGCAATGGGAGTCCGTGTAACTACAGAAATGACTAAGTAGAACAATTTATTTGCTGACATGCAATATCAATGTTTTCCAGCTTCACATGACCAAATCTAACCTGTTTCTCTTCTGTCCAAAAACTCAATTATCTGAAGCAGATGAGAATGTCAGCATAACTTTATATCCAAGATGTTCTAAAATAATTAAGCCGGATTCTCATGGAAAATATTTGCAGATGAAGAAAAAGGTTTTATCAAATTCCTAGATGCTCAACTGTTTAAGAAATCAGCGAGATTCAAAGGTTCTCCAATATCATAAAGGAAATGGAATTTCCAATACAAAGCACCCTCACAAGTCACAAACATCAAACGAAACTATAAGCAAGAATCAATACCTGTAGGCAAATCTTCATCGGAAGAGAAATCCTCAATCTCATCATCCCCATTGCACCATCGTGCATCATCATCAGATGCGAGCCGGACTTTGACCCCAGGACGGAGCCTCTTCAAGGGCGGAGGTTGGTCCGAAACTTGTGCACCTGAAACCCTAACAGGAGGCTCGAAATCATCGTCGTCTTCCTGGATTGTCCCGAGATTAGGGGTGGTGGAAGGTCCTTGAGCTGGTTTAAGTAATTGATCGGGCTGCGGCTCCGACTGGAGGTCAAAATCAAGCCCTAAAGAGAACGATGGAGGTTCAAAATCCGCCATAGCAAGAAATACCAGTGGTCTGCACCTTGTAGGTTAAAGGAGGAGAAATGGAGATGGGGACATTGTAATCCCCTTTTCAATTTTGGTGTTTGGCGCCTTAACAAATGAATGTTGTGTAGCGAGGAAAGTGGAGTTGAATCCGCAGTCCACATTCCACCTGTGGTGACTTCAATGCTTGGAAGTTGGAAGCATCACCCACTAGTCCAATTACCCATTTCTGTTTTTTTTTTTTTAGAGGGAAGTCCAATTACTCATTTCCTTCAACGTATTTCGTATAAATCAAGAGCAGCGAGCATTTTGCTCGGGCTTTATTCTTAAAGTGTCGTCGTTGTAAATCCATACGAATACTGTATTATCTTTTACCATAAGGTGGTGTAATTCAGTGGTTCGGTGCTATATTAACTTAATCAGATGTTTTGAGTTCGAGTTCCTAAAAACACAATTACAATTGATAAAAAAAAAATTATACCTTAGATGGTCCGTCCTGACTCGACCCATGAAAATTGACTATAAATTCCTAAACATATATATATATATATATATATATATACACACACTATCCATTGGGGCACACGCAACTAGGGACGTAAATGACCCGAGATGACTCGTGAACTTGACAAGCTGACTAGGAAAAGATTTGAGCTTAGCTTCAAATATCCTGAACGGAACCATCTCTACACACATATCTACAAAGTATGTAGCGCCCCAACACAGAAGGACACCACAACCCAAACCGCATACAAAACGGACAATTCGAATACGTGCCGAAACCATAAGAAATTGGGAGACGAACATGATTCAACCTAAGTTAGACGAGTCTAAACCTATCTCAAAAGCTCAACTTCAAAATTCAAAAAAAAAAAAGCCAGAGATGCGGAAGCCTAAAATTCAAACATGCATGCATTCACACAGTGGACACAGACCTGCAAAAATTAAACTTGTATCACACAATCGCATAGTGGCCACGTGCCGACAAAATTAAAACACACAAACATGCACACATTCAGTCAATGGGTTCAATAGCATGCAACCCGTCCCGATATGGAAAATAAAAAATATGGGTTCAACTACCTAAAAACTTGTTCTAACAAATTATATCTATTCATTTTCAAGTACTTTGACCAACACGGCCTATTTAAATCAACATGCAAATCCAACAATTTAGAGAAATGATCAAATAACATAACTTATTACAAATTTGGGAATTATTGTCAATAACAAAGATCTAACACTAACTTCAAAAAACATGTAATCCAATGCTAACATAAAAATAAATTAAGTGAGACTCAACTAAGACACTAAATCGTGAAATCATGACTTAACACTGCCTAGCTTCAACCCTGAATCTGCAGACAATAAGGTGTGACAAGAACAAGAGAGAAAGAGGGTCAGTCGAAAGATTGGTGATGTGGAAAGAATACACAGGACATATATAATGCAAGAAGTAGAAGTAAGCAATAGAATATAACAAGTTACCTTGATATGATGTAGCTATAGTTTTCAAGAACAAGACATGAGTTACTTTTAAGATCATTGGCGTATACCATCTTGAGTTTTTTAATCAATCAATTGGTACCGAGCTATACCATGCTCCAACTTTTGCACCTCAAGAACAAGATTTTCCTTTTGCCTCTCAGTGATGGAAGAGGTAATGAGTCCCTATCCGTCTAAACACGCGAGTCATAACCCATATGGGTACTATACTTCTGGTCACAATAGACTCGCGATATCAATTACCTTCGATAATAACACATGCCGTCGTAGAGGTCGTAATTAAGGTTCATTGTCGGGCATGATGCTTTTTTTGAATTTTCTCATACACGTAGCCTCGGATTCCTTCTCAATGGAAACACCCATTGTGTAAATAATAACATGATATTTTTGGGGAAAGAATTGAGGAAGAAGAGAGAGAAATCTACCCGTTGTTAGTTTTCGGACAAATTTATCTGGTTCAAGTTTAAGGGGTCAAGGTCTTGAAATGGGTCAAAAATATGGTCAATGGATTTGTAAAATTATGAGGAGAGAAATGGTGAGGTTCGGGAATGCGCAAACGTATCCTTGTAAGATATTCACTCACAATTTTTTAATTAAATTATAATTAAGTCCATTATTCAATTTAATACTTAGATTTTAAAAAGTAAAAATTAAAGACAATAATTAGGGCACGTAAGTCACTTAATAGCAATTAACTTGAGAAATTAAATAAATTAAACATGCAATTAATATGTAAAACACAATGACCTAAATTCACTCTTATCTTCTTATCTGACTAATCGAGAAAATGGAGCGTCGTACCCCTCCTTAAAAGAATCCGGTCCCAGATTCTACCATTCTGCCTGCCTTGAACAATCTTGGATAGAAATTTTCCTATCCATATTGCTTTCAAGTAGCTTATTCAGTATGTTGATCTCTGCATAGGGTTTTAACCGATGTAACAGGTGGATTTCTCATTTCTTAGGATTTCCAATCCAAGATCTTCATTGATTCTCAAATCAAGTCAAAATCGATTCCGATGAGCCTACGTGATATTGAGAGCTTTTGATTCCTAATGCTTGACTTTGACCTTGTGACAAATCAAGGTCGGATTGCACAATTCTCCGCATTTCACACATGTGTCATCCCACTCTGTCGACCGAAGCCTTCATATTTTGCATAAGTTCCATTTGTTTTGACTTTTGAGAGTGTAGGCTGACTTAAGTGTTTTTTCTAGAATTCAGTTCTTGAGAGATGTGGGAACACAAACTCAGATTTTTGTGTTGACAGCAAACTTCATTCTCAACTTCTGCTTCCGAATCTGATCATTAGTCACTTGAACCCCCTCGATCCCTTAGCTTGATTATAGCTAGTTGAGAGTTAGCCACACAAGTTTCTATGCCAGAATTTAACTTGAATTTGAGGTGATGGTCTATAACAAACTCCATATCTCAATCCGACAATAAGGGCACCAGATTCTCGAAGAACATGCCTGTGAGTTCTTTAACCATACTCATTTCTCCCAATTTCTTTGGTCCTCTGATCCGCAAAACAATTCAGACACGTAACTGGTAACTTTCGTTTCAGAGATACATTAACTTTCATTTCTGACCAGCCTTCAATCTTCTAGCCTAGACCTGGAGATAGATAAACTTCCTTCCGTCATTAGTCATTTATCTAATTGAACACCAAGATCATCGTCTTTCCAAGACAATATATCTCTACTTGGTGTTCGTATAGTCAATCCATCCCCGATTGTTGCAATATCTCTGCGTTAGGATCTCGATATCCACCGAAGCCTCTTTTACTCATGATTGTAGCTAAACTAAAACACAACACAATTCAAAACATTAGAGAGGGCCCTGTCTCTCAAGGATACAAGTAAGAGAACCCCACCTCTCGAACATACAAGTGAGAGACCCCATTTCGCAATGTTTGTAGAGATTTGTCAGCGAAAATAGGCCATGAAGATGTAGTTTGATCCTCCGATGCATTTTTTTTTTTTTTTTTTTAACACACATCCTCTAACTAAAATATTCGAATGCAGAATATTGTTCTAAAAAATAACCATGTAACTAGTTCAACCAACAAATTGTTGGCGTTTTGATCGTCCCGTTGACATGATTGAAGTTGTTTGCAGTAGGCTGCTTGAGTTGGTTGCAATTTCTTTGTTTAAAAAAATAATAATAAATTAAACTTTATTCAAATTTTACAACAATTATTTCTTCCCTCAACGCCAAAAATACGTGGAGCCCATGGCATGACAGCCGTTAAAACAATTTCAAACTTAAGCATTTGAATTTCAAATCGCGTAACGGTCACCACCAAATCCCTAAAACCCCAACTCCACCTTCCTTATTCAATCCACAAACAATGTCCCATTTCACCCCATATTCATCTTCTCTGCAATAATCGAAGCCAAAACCCATTTCCCTTCCGTTTCTCACCATTTTCCATCAATGGCGACTCTTACCCCAGGCATCCTCCTGAAGCTCCTTCAAACCATGAATTCGGCCACCAAAGTCACCGGCGACCACCGCAACCCGCTCCTCCAGGTCACCGGAATCGTTCCTGCTCTCTCCACCTCCGACTCCTTCTGGCCACACCACGGATTCTACGTCCAGCTCTCCGATTCCCTCAACTCCACCTACGTCACCCTCTCCGACCGAGATTCCGATCTCATTCTTACCAACCGCCTCCAGCTCGGCCAGTTTGTTCACCTGGATCGGTTCCTCTTTGATTCCCCTCCTGTACCGACAGCGGTCAATCTCCGGCCCCTCGCCGGCCGCCACGCCACTATTGGATCGCCGGAACCCCTAATTGCTCGAATCTCCCCTTCAAAGTCTGGATTTGTCATTCAACCCGTGTCCGACTCCGATCCCTCTGTTGACCCCGTTGCTGCCTATTTGTCGAGGGCGGGGAAAAAAGATGCTGAGAATAAGGAGAAATGTGCTGACAATAGGATGAACAGACAAGTCAGTGCGCCAAAAGAGAATATTGATGTGAATGTGACTGCGAATTCAGGAAATGATTATGGGAGTATTAAATCGGGGGCAAATAAGGGTTCACAGAGGTTTTCGTCTCCAGGTGCAGTGAAGCAGAGGTCGATATCTGGTGGGAGGAAGGCTGTGGTGGCTGAGAGGGATCCTTCACCTGCTGGTAAGTCGGGGAAGAGGTCCTCATCCCCGGCACCGTCAAAATGTGTGGTGCCTAGTCTTGTGTCTGCAAAGGAAGAAAATAGGAGGACATCGAGGGAGCCTGCTATTGTAGTGCCGTCTAGGTACAGGCAGCCATCTCCGACTGCAGCCAGGCGGCAGGCAAGTCCGGTGGTGGCGCGGCGGATGTCTATGTCTCCAGGCCGGAGGTTGTCGGGCGGGCTTAAGGTATCACCGGCGGTGGACTCATCTGGGAGGAAAAAGATTGCTAACATTGCTGCTGGGATTCCTAAGGTTTCTGAGGCAATTGTGGGGTCTGGGAAACCGAGTAGGAAAAGCTGGGATGATGGATCTGCTTCAAGCGGTGGAGGTACTTCTGAGCTTAAAGAGAGAACCAGCTCTAAGAACAAACCTGATTTACAGGCTCTTTGGAGGACTCAGGTGAGGTCATTTTTGTGCTGCTTGTAAAATCTCCGTATTTTGTTTCTATTTACAGATTTTCTGTAGTAAAATGAATAGTTGTTAGCCTTTAGTTAGATTCATAAATCGTAACTCTTATGCTTAATTCTTGTGATAAACAAGAACTAGACCATTTTTTTTGGCTAATAGTGGAGTTCAGTTGTGGAACATATCAACATGAATTCTCCTTTGCTTTCTTCTGAATGATGGTATTGTTTTCTCCAGGCTGCTATATCCAGGCGTTTAAGTGATGTGCATGATAATTTGCCAATTGATGATAAATCTGAACGTAGTATCGAGCAGGAGAAACCAAACGGGGTAGCTCCAGTAATCACAATCCATGAGAAGAAATGGACTGATGGTAGTGTTTCACTGGATACGGTTTCTTCAGGACTTGCAAAACTTGGGAAGGTATCTAGGAAAATTTATATATTTTTAAGTTGAATGTTATTCTTCTGATCTTCCCGATTGCATGTTACAAATCTATTAAATGCGGTTGTGTCGGATCAGGATGCAATGCAGAGGAGAAAAATTGCTTCGACAGCTGCTGCGGAAGCTTTAGAAGAGGCCATTGCCACAGAATCTATTGTTAGAAACCTAAGGTAATACACTTCGGTTGTGCATATTTTCTGCCATCATTATACTTACTGGTAAACAACTTCTAATATCTTGATATTAACTATGCATAAAATATACCTCTTTCGGAATAATAATACTTGAGGTTGAAAATTGTTGTATTTATTTCCTCGTCTATTGGTATCAAAAGTTTTCATCTTTTCCTCTTTAAGAACAAATTAAGAAAATTGGGAAATAAAATAATTCCAAAGATGATAGACATTACAATTAATATTAAACTAGTTATCTATGCAATCCTAAAACATAGTATTGTAAGATATAGCTCATTATTTGGGTAGAGATTACTATTTATTTTAATACCAAAATAGAATAATACGAAATCAGCAGCAAATAATGAGCTATATTTTAATGTTGAAATATATACATATACTGCTGCTGATTTTATTCCTGACATGTATGTTATTTGCATCTTTGATTAACTCACTCTTTTATTGTTGCAGTATGTTCTCCGATCTCCTTGCCTTGTCTAAGCCTGAGAATCCGCTGCCTACTATTGACCGGTTCATGTCCATATATGAGGATGTTCTAAAATCAACAGCAGATGCTGAATCAATTATCGGTAACCGCAACTCATCGACAACTCTTGATAACAGCTTGACAGAACAATCAAAATCCAGTACCCTTTGGGTCGAAGCTGCACTAGCTACTAATCTAGAAGTTGTATCCCTTTTGACAAATGAGAACTTTGAGTGTTCACCAAAATTGGAGCAAAGCTCAAAGAAGAAGCCATCTTTAGGCACTTCAGTTAAAAATAACACGAAGACCTCCTCGTCAGTAGCTGGAACATGGAGTAAGGGGATGGGAATGATTGAAACTGTAGAACTTGGAAAGAGTTTGCAGTCTGAAATGGGGATGTGGTTTGTAAGATTCGTTGAGGAATCTCTTG